>JAYJMB010001049.1:0-17206 GCA_036873735.1 Pouteria campechiana
GGGGGAAGAAGGGAGGTGTGAATTGAGCTTAATAAATTTTTAGCCAAATTGTAGTAAGTGTGCTAAAAAGGAATTAAGAGAAATCACAATGCACAATGCACATTATTTTTATAGTAATTCTGCTTGATTTGAGATCCTACTTTACTTCTCTAAGATAATTTCTCCTTTACTATCTTAGGTTCCACTAACCACAATACTTTTTAACTACGAGCTCATTTTCTAGAACTCACTAACTAACTAACTCTTTACAAGTTGATTAAAACTGATGCAAGTTTCTCCACATGCACAAACCAAAGTTTACACTACAAGCTTCCTACTTGTAAAAATCAAATAAACTATAGAACTTGTACAATAATATGTCTCGTAATTAGGCTGAGTTGTAAATAATGTAAATCAATAGAATGAAAAGAATACTCAATAAATCATTGAGTTTTGAACTCCCTTATGATTGAAATTAATGTAGCTTTGAGTTTAAAGCAAAGTGAATGCGCAGTGGAGTAGAAATTTTTGGAAAAATTTTTTGACTTTTGTAAATGCACAAGTTTAAGCCTTTTTGAATATCTAACTACATCTTCCTTTCACTTGATCTTCTATTTATAGACCTTTGAAGAGTTTGTAGCCATTTTAAATGAGCTTGTTAAGATTTTGATCATTTTAGATAACTTACAATTCACTTAACAAAAAAGTTGACAGTGGTGGCTACAAACCTTTGTAGGTTGGGAAAAGCTATTAGTGATTGTTGCAATAATTAAAATAGACCTTTGAAGGGGAGGGTCTTTTCTTTGTACACTACTAGGAGAGGAAAGGTTCTTGCAGAGATTTCTTCTGACTTCTATAGATTGGATTCTCCTTTGTAGCTTCCTCTGTAGGGTTTTGATGATTTCAGTTATCACTAACGGCTAATTTTGTAGACCTCTATACATTCAACCTTTCCTCTAGTGGACTTGATTCTAGGTTATTTCAGAGAACTTTGTAGGAGAATGGCTTTCCTCTCTACTATGCTTTGAAGTACAAAACTTCATTTTGTATATAGCATTTACTTGTTTTCTTCCTTTCTTACTTGTTTTTTGATACGTGTGAGTTGATAAATGTGATCTTAGGTTCCATATCGCTCCTACTTTGCTTCCATTGTACTTTTCTTTAAGTTTTTCATTTTACTTCTGCAATACTTGGAAACAAATTTAATTAGTATCCTCTTTTTCACTTATGTATTTGCTCATCATGAAAACTTTAGATTTTTTAGCTTATTTTTCATCAAAATCAAGCTAATTATGGGGTTAATCTCAACGGGGGGATATTTTTGCCATTCTACTTCTCAAAGCAAACCTTTTATTTCAACATAATTTGGAATCATGCCCATCTTCTTATTTCAGTTTTCTCTATTAGCTAAACTATAGCTAACTAAACTTGCATTATTTAAGATGCAATTAAACTTAAACCTACAAAGTTCCACAAATAGCTACAAAATTAGCAAGTAAATATTATTTGATAGGATTCTTTTATGACTTATTTTTGCTTTGCTTATATTATTTAGAGATCTTTGTTTTCTTGTTTTAGGTCCTTAGCTATTTCAGTCCTTAAGGTAGTCTCTTATATGGGCCTATGGGCCACTTAAACTAATAGGGGAGTGTCTAATCTATAGTTCCACTATAATCCCGAATGTAAGGCCTTGCTTGGCAATGAATATCCTTATTAAAAGATATTTTTGTCTTCAAAAATTCTTGTAACCCAAAGTCTTATTTTTCAGTTTTGGATTGAAAATTCTTCAATTTGTGATTAGAGTTTTATAACCAAAGTTCCACAATTGAAGGTTTTATGTTTTTATTTCAAAGTAAACAACAGTTTTGAATTCTGAGGCTTTGTATTTCAATTTAAAGGAAAGAGGTAAAAATCTTGCAATTTAGTAAGAGGTAAAAATCAGGTTCTTATGCTTCTATTCTCTGTCAAAGGTTTTACAATCCAAAGCTTTGGGCTCATTTCCTTCTGCACTTTTTAATTTTACAATCTAGTTTTAAAGTAAAAGATTTTTCAATTCAAGATAAGAGTTCGCAATATGATTAATAAACTATCCTATATTTCTTCTATCATTAGACAAAACATAGCTTATTTCCACCTAAGCTTTGAATCCCAATTATAATATCCCTTTTACTTTTTAGAATCCTGAAGTTGTCATTTTGTTGCAACTCAAATAGTGGGTGCCACAATGGGCTAACCTAATGATTAGTGTTGTTACCCTAAAAGTATAAGTTAATGAAACAATTCAGTAAATGATATATGTTGAGACTAAGTTTTAATGTTAATTGTTGGTCCTAAAAAAGGGTGTATGGTAAAGCACGAAACTAAATAAGATTGGGAATTAAATAATTATGCAAGTGTAGAAAAAGAATAAGAGTGGAAGTACACAAGCACACATAGAAATAAGCGCACATGGATTATAGTGGTTTAGGGGCCCTTGGCACCTACTCCACTCTCCAAGGTATTCCCAACCTTGGATTCCATTATCAACATATGGAATCACACCTCCCTTAGTTTCTAGAGATCGCAAAGAACTCTTACACTACCTAGTTGTAATGCCCCACTCCTAGAGTGCTACCATCTTATATCCTAAATAAGGATTCTACCAAAAATTTAGCAAAGTCTCTCTTGAAATATAAGGATTTCATACCTATATAATTAACCAACATACAACCACAATCCCTAGAATTATAAATCTAATCTCAATGTATGACAAATAGCTAACTTAACCCCCGATTAGGCTCCATCATCTAACCTATCAACTAAAAACTACAAATAAAATAGTGTGAGTTCGAGCAAACTCAGTAAGTAGACAAGATAGAAAATAATAATAAAAAATCCAGTAAAATAGCATACTCAAATCCAATACATGTATGAACATAACTCACTAGGATTAAACGCATCCTCCCAATGCATTGTCTCCATCAAGTCATTCACACAATCGGGACTCATACACAACATTATCCTCAAAACATCCTTATCAAGACATTCATCATCAATACACTCACAATCAAGACTCACTATGAAAAGGGACACAACTCTTTCCCCTATTTGATGTGCACTAGTCTCTCCCTGTAACCCTAGCTACGAAACCTGCCAGGTCCACGACAGCTCCACTAGCACCCCGCCCTCATTGTTCCATAGGGATCATAGGTTCACCAACTGCATCTACTAAGGAGATCAAGCGTATCACACCCACCACTCACATATCATTACTACTTGACTATTCTATACTATGCCATCCAAGCATATCCACACCTCATCGGTATCACATCATATCCATGTTATCAAGACATCTATGCCTCCCAGGTGTATCCACACCCCATGGGTGTTATATCATATCATGTTATCCAGGCATCCATACCACCAAGGCCTATTTGCACCCTATAGGTATCGCATCATATCCATGCCACCAAGGCAAAATCACACAACACATATGTCATCCACTATGCCTCTTAAGCATAAACATATATCCACACATCACAGGTGTCATAATATATCCATGTCACTCAGGCATATCATATCTATGCCACCTAAACATATCATATTCTATCTATGCCATCCCAGCATATCATATCATGCTTATATCATAATTACACGACCCGATCGGGGTCTTCTACCATGCATCCCAGGCACAACTGTATCCCATAAGAATCACAAGTCATCTAATCATATATTTACCACCCATTCTTCAAGATATCCTTGCATATCACATAACATCATTACATATCACACGACTCAATCATGCTCATTATGATTCATGGCCCATGATAAAATGTCATGCAAAGTAATATCAAAAGTACATTAGTTGAACACATATAGCTGAATCCAATTTCCAAAATAAACACATAAAAATACATAATTTCATCATTCCAAATCATGACACAATATAATCAACATCATTCCAAATATAGTGCCCATAAGGAAAATAATGGGATACTCACTATCTCCATCAATCCACTCATTCGCACAATATAATAAACATCATTCAAATCATGGTGCCTATATGCAAATCTTGGGATACTCATTATCCCCATCAATCCACACATCTACACAATATAACAATCATCATTCAAACCACGGTGCCCATATGCAAAATCATGGGATACTCAGTATCTCCATCAATCCACACATTCACATATTTGTAATAAAAAGAAGCCTACTTACATTAATGGAAAATAATTTCATAAATCCTCAAGTTCCATAACTTGGCTTCCATCAATGCTCAAATGGCCCTACACATATGACATGTACCACAATTTAAATTATATATGTTCCCCACAATTCAATTTACATATGTTCCTAGAGTCATTTCCAAATTTGGTAAACTTAATAACCACAACGCAGTTCCTTTAAGTGAAAATTTCCAATGATAAACAATCTCATTTGCATTGGGCAATGCCATAGTTATACTTATACATTTCAAACTTTAAAACCAATAATAAACTTAAATGAAGGTTGTTAATCACATACAAAGGTAGTGTTAATCAAGTATTCTAACCATAGTTTTTAGTGGTAACAAAATATAGATTTGTAACCCCTTTAAAGCTACTAATTAGAGGGTCTTTAAACATCATTTCCACATGAGATTTATCATGATTTAAAGTTCATAAACCTATTTGATTTTCTCCCATTTCATTCATCAATTCAAGACAAATAAGCATCATGTTTACATGCAAAAATTTGCCCATAAAGTTGTCCAAATTGGGGGCTCTTGTCTAATGCAATTTTAAGTGTAAGTTTGCATTCCAATGAACCCCCATTGTTGCCGAATTTTTAACTACTCTTTCAGCATACAATTAGTGCATTTAACATCTTATTTTAAGTTCTATTTTATGGCTAATTAGGGTTGTAATTAATTCATTTATACATGCTTCGCTTCTCATTGAGACATTTCATTAAACATTTTATATGCAAAGATTGAACTATAAATTTTCAGCAACATGTGATAAGTTTCATGCATTTCTAGCCACCTAGATCAAATATCCAATGCAATTAACACTGCAACAACATCATAGAGGATTTAATAAACCCAAATTTGATCCATTTGTTATGCAAATCACCATTCATGCACATTCCAAACCCATCAGTCAAAAACATTGTTGTCCACTTCGTAGATTACAACATACATGAATTTCTCATGCCAAATCCTCTAAAATGTTGCATTCATCAACATAATCATTTCTCCCATGAAATCCCCAATTTATTAATTAATTTCCCAAAACAGCAACCATGAATTGCATATTTTTAGACCTGAAAACAAAAATTCAAAATAGGGTTGGGGAAAAATGTTGACCCATATTATTTTGTGTTGCTTCCTCCTCAAAACAAAAATCCTAACTCCAATCTTCACTCCACTTCCACACACAACAACAAGATGGGTTTCCCTTAATGAAAATAGATTTTTCTCTCCTCTTGCCACATTCAAATGAGATGGGATTAGGTTCCCTAATTGTGTGAAGATATTTGCACATAAAAACTATAATTTCCAAGCTAAAATCAATGAGGAAAATGGACGTGAGAGGCTGGCTAGGGTTGTGAGTGTGAATGGGAGAAGAGAATGAGCATGAGAGGGCGATGGAGCACCCATCTTATTTCCCTTTTGTGTACTCCACTGGTGCATGCATAACCATATACATGCAGCCCATTGCAAATCATATTTTCACAATTACATATTATCAATTTGCCATTTACTCCAATCTCTTGCACAATACATTAAGTGGAACAATTAAATCCTCTCATAATTTAATAATTTCATATACATATTGTCCCAAAATGATGATTTAAGAAGAATTTTCTTACTTTAACACCCTGGGTGTTACAAACCACCCCCCTTATAAAAAGTTTCATTTTTGAAACTTTAAGTCTCGCTCTACTAATAAAGATACTTAGTCGCCTAGACGCATAAACTGTCACATTCTCATTCTACATTAGCACATAATCAAGTCTTTTCTTCTCTAAGCTTTTGCAATATCATTCTCAATTGGTGTTCATGTTCTCAAATGGTGTTCATATTCCTCTATACTCTTGGAGTAAATCAAGATGTCATCAATAAATAGAATTATAAACAAATCTAAATATGGCCTGAATACCCTATCATCAAATCCATAAAGGTTGCAGGAGCAGTTGTTAAACTAAATGACATTACTTGAAACTCAAAATGTCCATTTCTATAAGGCCTTCCTTTGACTCATTCAAACTTCCATTACGTTCCCCCATCATAGGGGCCTTCCCTCTATCCATCTTCTTCCTTGGTGCCATCACCGCATCAATTTAACAATGCGCACTCATTTAACACTACACATATGTACTCTAAAGAAATGTCCTCATTTCATGAGCCATGAAAATCACATGAGGATCATCATATTTCTATTGACAGAACATATATGGAAAATATCAAGGTTCACTAAACACATCATTACAAAAAATAACGTATAGAACAGCAGCTGCTTAGCACAATCACCTGCACCTACCGCTTGTCTTGAAGGTGCCATGACATATTGCCTAGGACTACAGTCGCCAACAGTACCGCCTGTCAATGGACAGAAAGTTTGGTTTGGAGGAAAACACCAGAATTCGACCACAGTCAATTTACCATACCACTTACCATATCAGCTAGGGCACAACTGAATACCACAGCTGCCTGTGGTATCACTTGCTGCATTTCCCCCCCTCCACCCTAGTTTTTCAAAAGAAGAACAAAGTCTTCCCTAAATTCTCAGGTTCCATACCTATGCAACAATTTCTAAATAATTCTATACATCCATAAACAAGATTATACACAACACCACACATATAAACAACATATTCAATTTATCAACCTAGGGTTTCCCTGGGCTAGTGTTCCCCCATGGTCTTTTAGGTTTACAAATGACTTGTATTAGGCATGTCATCCTTTTTCTCATATACATTAGCCATTGTCATCATAACTCGAGGGCTCAACTCCAATGTCATACCCTTTGATATCATTTGTAGCATCAAATAACCATTTTAGCTCGGATGTCATTTGTAACACCCTGCTCCTAGGACACTACCACCTTATATCACAAAGAAAAGATTCTACAAAAACTTTGGCAGTCTTCCTTGAAATATAAGGATTGCACACCTATACAATCAACCAACATGTAACCACAATCCCCATAATCATAAATCTAATCTCAATGCATGACAAATAGCTAACTTAACCCCCAATTGGGCTCCATCGCCTGATGTACCCACTAAAAAATATGAATAAAATAGCATGAATTCAAGCAAACTCAGTAAGTAGGTAAGATAGAAAGCAATAATAAAAAATTCAGTAAAATAGGATACTTAAATCCAATACATGTATGAATCTATGTTTTGCAGAAGTGCATGACAATGCAACATATTCCTTTACCCTTAAATCATATATTCTCTCATTACCAACACATAACTCGCCAGGATTAAACATATCCTCCAAACGCATTATCTCCATTAAGTCATTCTCACAATCGGGACTCATACACAACCTTATCCTTAAAACATCCTTATCAAGACATATTCATCATCAATACACTCACAATCAGGATTTACTAGGAATGAGGACACAACTCTCCCCTCTTCGATGTGCACTAGTCCCTCCCTGTACCCCTGGCTATGAAGCTTGCTAGGTCTATGAAGCTTGCCAGGTCTATGACAGCTCCACTGCTGGTCTCTGTGGCACCCCGCCCTTATTGCTCCATAGGAATCATAGGTTTACCAACCGCATCTAATGAGGAAATAGCGTATCGCACCCACCACTCACAGATCATTACTACTCAATTATTATGTATCATGTCATCCAAGCATATCCACACCTTATTGTTGTCACATCATATCCATGTCATCTAGACATCCATGTCTCCTAAGCATATCCACACCCCATGGGTGTTATGTCATATCCATGCTATCCAGGCATCAATGCCACTAAGGTCTATCTGCACCCCACGATTATCACATTATATCTATGTTACCAAGGTATAATCATACAACACATATGTCATCCACCACGCCTCTCAGGCATAACCATATATCCACACCTCATAAGTGTCATACTATATTCATGTCACCCGGGCATATCGTATCATGTTTATGCCACCTAAGCATATCATATCCTATCTATGTCATCTTTGCATATTATATTAGGTCCATATCACAATTATATTACCCATCGGGATCCTCTACCATGCCTCCCACGCACAACTGTATCCCATAAGAATCACAAGTCATCAAATCACATCTTTACCCATTCTTCAAGATATCCCCACATATCATATAACACCATTACATATCACACGACTCAATCATGCCCACTCTGACTCATGACTCATGATAAAATTTCACGCAATGAAATATCAAAAGCACATTAGTTGAACATATATAGCTGAATCCAATTTCCAAAATAAACACATGGAAATACATAATTTCATCATTCCAAATCATGATGCAATATAATCAAATCATTCTAAATGCAATTCCCATAAGCAAAATCATGGGATACACACTATCCCCATTAATCCACATATTCACATATGTGTAATAGAAAGAAGTCTACTTACCTTAATGGAAAATAATTTCACAAATCCTCAAGTTCATAACTTTGCTTCCACCAATGCTCAAATGGCCCTACATATGTGACATGTACCATAATTCAATTTACATATGTTCCTTGAGTTGTTTCTACATTTGGTAAACTTAGTAACCATAGAACAGTTTCTTAAAGTGAAAATTCTCAATGGTAAATAATCTCATTTGCATTTGGCAATGCCATAGTTCTACTTATACAATTCAAACTTTAAAACTAGCAATAAAGTTAAATGAAGGTGGTAAATCTCATTCTCATACAAGGGCAACCTTAATCAAGTTATTATCTATTAGGAATAATGTGCATGATCTTGATGACAATAAAATTTATCTTAGACTTGATTAATGCTAATGATGTTGTTAGTTTAGGAAGTTTTAAATGTAGTCAAGTATGCTTGAAGAAGTATGTATTTTATAGAAAATTATTTATGCATGCATATTTGCAAAACATCTTGATCTGTATTGTTTTCAACTTTTTTATCATTTCATAATGTTGTGGATCATATGCAAATGTGCTTCATAGAGATAGCTTATGAGGAAATGATCCATACTATATATATCTTGGTATATCATTCCATAATGGATCACATTTATAATGACTATATCATCTTTCAAGGGATATAAAAGAAGATCAAGATATTGGAACAAGTTAGTTGAGCAATTAAGAGAGCATTGACAAGTATTTACAAACATTCAAAGTTTTCTTCCAGCCAAAGTTTCAACTCCTTCTGCACTACACTCTAAACCAAAGCTCAAAGCTACATCTTCATCAAACTTTCAGCTTCTAAACTTTTTATTTGTTATTGATAAGTTGTTTATTTATTTGTTCTTTCATTATGTAAAAATCTGCCTAAGTAAGAGACATCTTTCTTTGTACAAGTTTTTATTACTTTATTGTTTCCGCAAGCAAGGGGCTTGCAATATTATTGTTTGGTTTTAGCAAGTAGGAAGAACTTGCTAGTAATTATAAGAGTTGTTGGTGAGCTCGAAAAACCAACTTGTTTTCATTTGAAGAGTGTTAGTGGAATCGAAGACAATAAAATAAATTATCTCAAAGAAGTGAAGTGGGAACCTAAGTCGGGCCGAACCATTATAAAAATTCGTATTCATTGTGTTGTGTGACTTTTCTAATTCTCTCTTAGCATAAACTATTTTATTTCACCAAAATGTTTAGAAGCTCAATCAACCCCCTCAAGCTACCATTTGTAAGGGAACAACACCAATGTCATTGGAGATTTTTTCTAATCTATTTTTAAAAAATCAAAAAAATCTAAAATACCCTCAAGCTCCTTCCTCCCATCATAGCAGTAAGATTATCACTAAAACACCTTAAAGGGGCATTCACCTTCATCTTTCTTCATCTCTCCCCTCCAACCCCTACTAAGATTCGAAATTAAAGCCTCCATTTCTAATGGGAGAAGATGCTCTAGATCATTTGATTGTCCAGCTTCTTCTTTGCTGTCTTAGTCTTGATCATCCTCTCCTCCTCCCTCCAATCCTTCCCTCCTATAGAAGCCATTTGATCCTCTAATCTTGATCACTATCTTTGAATCTCCATAATTCATTCCCTTAACTGCTTCTCCTTTTAATCAAGCTCCCATATTTTGTAATGCCTACCAATGTATGTCATTCACCACACCAGATTCTAACTTTGATCCCTTGATCATCCACGTTGTCATCACACTCCACATCTATTACCTCCGTGGTTTTGATTGCCTTCTATTTTGTCCTCCAACACTCCCTCTTCCTGGAGAGCATCTTCTTAAACTTCCTTACCATCAAGCTAAGCCTCAAATTGTTGTTGGCTTTCACTTTCCTAGAGCTTTGATTAAAGACCTATCACTTCGATCCATAGTGAGTCTAGTGACTCATCTCCTCTATGGAGTAAGTGTCGGGGCAACTATTGAACTATACATGTAACTATTTGGCTAAGATCCTCAACCCTTGCATGTGCCAAATTTGCCATTGGTTAGTGTAGTATTTCTTCCTTGATCTAGAGGCATTGCAAGTGAGCTCACTCTTCGACCATGCATAATGAGCATGTGTCAGGTAAGTTGTTGGTTGGAGGTAGTTGGAATGGTGAGATGATGTTATTAGTTGGTGCAAACATTTTGACAAATGATTGCTTAGTGAACGACACATAATGGTAGTGACGTTGTATTCGTCTCGAAGATTAGGCAAAAACCCAAAAGGGGAAGGGTGAATTGGGTATTCAAAAATTATTGCTCAACCCCTTTCGGATTAAAAGTCACTCAAATAATCAACTACTTAATCGACTAAAGCACAAGTAAATACGACACACAAATTTTTATAGTGGTTTGAGTAAACATTCTTTCAAGAACACTTTCCTCTTAGTGTCTTGGGTTTCACTATTCTCAATAGCAGAAATACAAGATGCTTCTAGCAGTCTTTTAGATTTCAACTCTATAGGACATAAACATAGTACTTCCAGCATTCTTTTAGATTCTACCTCTAGAGGGTGTATTCACAGTGCTCCGAGTACTCTTCTAGATTTTAGCTCTAGGGGGCGTAAATAAATAGCTCTCGTCTGCACTCAGACAATGACAGCTCTTTTTGAGACTAGTCTCAACCACTAGCTCAAAGAATTTATAATTAATGAATATCATAAGTTGAAGCACCAGTATTTCTCAATAAGCATAGGGGAAGGTTTTTAAAAATTGCATGTGGAAATAAATGATCTTCTTAAAAGGTAGTTGTAAGCCTTCAAAGAAAGTTGAAAAAGGTTTGAATGCAAGGCTCTTGACTCTTGAAGAATAGCAGAAGGTTTAGCTCAGATCAGTAAATGCTCTCAAGAGGATTTTTGAATGATTTTTTTGATACTTTGTTTCTTCATCCTGCTCCAACAATGCTCCACTTTGAATTCTAGCCGTTGGTCATAAGTGAGCTCCATTAATGACAG
Source organism: Pouteria campechiana (assembly GCA_036873735.1). Classification (NCBI taxonomy): domain Eukaryota; kingdom Viridiplantae; phylum Streptophyta; class Magnoliopsida; order Ericales; family Sapotaceae; genus Pouteria; species Pouteria campechiana. Next base: position 11,519 of record JAYJMB010001049.1, read on the forward strand.
AAGACCATTCTGATTAGCGTATTTGAATTCTTTGACTTCTGCTTAATCCTTGCCTATTGAAATGCCTACAACGCTGAACTTGAAGAAGATAATTTTTAGTTTCTTAATAAGCTTTGGTCGATGTATTATTGCAATGATTGACTCTTTCATCAATATGGAAAGGGCATTATTAATGCTGAAAGAAGACCAACAATTTAGCTTAACCATTATTCATCTTTTACTTATGACAGACAAAGTATCTATCCAGCTGTTCATAAGAAAAAGTTTCTTTATCTTTTGGTTTGTCTTTTGTAAGTAGCAGACTAATCATCCTTTCTAGTACTTTGTCTTGTGGTTTGTCTGTTGAACTGTAGAAGTAGATATGACTTGTTTCTTCAACATTTTGTCTGTTGAGCTGTCTATTGTACAGTAAGTAATAGACGGACTGTTGAAGTGCAGACAGATTTTCTTCATTTCTTTATCTGATGAGCTATTTGTTATACGTAACAGTAAATGAATTTTCTTCACGGCTTAGTCTGTTGGGTTGTCTATTTTAAATAATATATGAGCTTAGTTGAACAGACAAATGTCATTGCTCCATTAGATAAACTTTTTGCTTTGCCATACTATGTTTACTTCTTCGCTTTGTCTGTTCATAGCAGACGATCATTGGCTTACTTATGATAGATGAAGTCTTCGCTCTGTTATGTGACCTTTTATTACTCCGCTAGAAGATCTTCACTTCTCTACCTTTGTCTGTTCTCAACAGATGACTATTAGCTTGATTGTGACTTGTTTATGATAGACAAAGTCTATTGTATGCACACTGCTTTGCATCCATCAGATATAATCTTCCACTTCGACAGATGAATAGAAACAACTGAAACCTTTTCATTCGTGCTTTGTATATGACGATACTTCAAATTTTCCTTCTTTACTTGTCCAAGCCTTAACTCCTTGGACTATACTTTTTGTGCTCATTTTTCGTAAGATCTGCAACTTGATTCTGCATACTAAAACCTTAACAATAACCATTAGTACATATTCTTTAATCAAGTTTTGTTTGTCATTGAAACCATGCATTTATACCAACACGTTGGAGAAGGAGAGGTGAGTATACATTTTTAGAAAAAAGGGTCTTGAGAGTATTTTGGAAAATTTTAATTTTTTTTAAATTGGGATGAATCCTTACAGCTTGGGCTTATAAATAATTTATATCAAATAGTATTGATTTGTTATTTTTTAAACATCATAGGTATACTTGCAATATTAAAAAATTATTGTGGATATATTTACAAATGACCCTATATTTTAATTTGAATATACATATTGGGCTTCATAAGCCATTGCGTTAGATGTACTCTCTTCATTTCAAAACCTAGAAATACATTTTTAGGATGACAAGACATGGACAACAACACAATGACATGGGATTTAGAATTCTGAAAACATGATATGGTAAGGCCATACTAGAAGACCTGACATAAGAAAAGAAAAATATTTCTTTTTTAGTTATAGGAATGAGAAGCACTTTAACTAAATACTAAGTCCTAAAACATAAATAATAGAATGCTTGTATTCAATTATGTAAAAGAATTACCACTAACCCAACAAAGGAGGATTAGAACCCTATAAAAACTCTATAAAAGGCCTAGATCTAACCAAATGTGGGAATCTTCTCCACTGAAGAGCTGCGATTGAAATGACATTGCTCTAAAGTAGGCCATGGTTGGATTGGAGAATTATTTGAGGAAGCTTAGGAGGATTGCATTTCATAGAGGATGAGATTAAATCATTTGAGAATTTCTATTTTATCTTTCTATAGGGTTTTAATGGAGAAGAATACTTTAAGCAAACCGAAAACAAACAGGGGAGCTAGCCCTTGGGAATGGGCAGCATGTCCTTTTTCCTTTGGATCGGTATTTTTGAAGGAGTTCTTAGGCGTGAAGGCAATCTTGTTTAATAGCCATTTTTGGACCTTAAATATCAAAGGAAGAGGAGGACAAATGTCCCTTTCATTTATCTTCTTGTGTAGCTCCCATGTGTTTTAAATGGGAAAATGAGTTGTAATTTTATATGAAGCATGTATTTAAAGTTGGTTTCTATGGCTAAGCTCACTTTTGCTAGCAGGCCTGGTTTATGGGATGTCTACAAATATACAACTTAATGCAAAAGAATGAAGTCTAAGAAATAACTTAAATTCTATTAAGGTAAGATTTTTTTCCTTTTACTTATTTTCATCTGTTAATCAGAACTTTTGCATGGTTAACATAAAAAAAATGCATTCCAACTCCTAGTAAATGATATATAAGTGAACTCTTAATATTGGGTTCTTTTGAAATGAGTATACTAACAATTGAAGAAGAATGAGTTCTTTTGAAATGATTATACTAACAATTAAAGAAGAACAATTAAACCATTTAATCTCTTCACTTGTTTTAGATATTGGAAAATTTCAATGGTAAGCAATACTCATCAAATATTGCCATTGCTGCGCTTCACATTTGCCCTAGGCTCGGATTAAATTTTCATATTATGATTTGATGATTTTGAATAAAGTGTATCGATCAACTTTGTTGAGAAATTATCTTTGTCGAAAAATTATTATCTATGTTATGATTCTAGTATTAGAATATTTTTTAGTAGTTTATGTTTCAGGATTCCAACATGTAAATTTTGCGTAAGAGTAGAAATATGCTAAATTTTAGAGATAAGAATAGAAATTTATCTACACGCAATTTAGAATTAGCATGGAGGTTAAGTTACTTGCACGCCAATGGTCATACATAAAAAACAAGTTGAGTTGAGTTCTCTTTGGTATTCTCTTGTTAATTTATTCTTCTATTTTCTATTCTCGTTTTACCAACATATTATAGCCTGTGTAATCTGGTCATGGACCATTGTGATCCCAATTCCACATCCTAGCGTGGTTGCATGAGGTGATCCCAATTCCACATCCTATGAGGTTCATGATTTTCTACAAACCTCACAAAAACTGCCTAAATTGGTGGCGAGTTGATATTTGCTAACCTGCTCATAGGATGCCACCTCCAGGCCATAGAATTCAAGGGTAAGATGAAAAATCGAGAAGACATAAAATTCAACGGCAAACTCGAAAAAACGAGTCCGTGTGACTCCATGTTGACCGGGGAATTAGGGGTGCATTTGCCACCTAAATTACACTATTCCATTCATTTCTTTGATCGCTGATCTTCGTAGATTTCTTAATTCATTGAAATTATTAACATCTTCCACTTTAGATCTCATGGAACATCATTACTCGGTCTCAAATTTAACTACAAAATTTTACGGCTATGGCATTGCTTAAATGTTTGTCCACTTAGCTGCCTTAAACTATGGATATATTGTCAAACTGATTTTACAGAAAATTATTTTTAAACGTACGTTTTAGTAATCAAAATAGTCAAAACCAGTCCAGACGCCAAGGGAAGAAATAACCCCTAAAACTCTTTTCATAATAAAAATTCGTCATTTACAGCATTTTTCACAAAATCGCCTAAAATTTCACTCACAAATTAGATAACACGTACAGCGACTAACGCCCGCAAGTAGGATCCGTTCATTCACACGCCACGACATATGCCGCATTTGAGGACAGAGCCGCATTTGAAAGTTGAGAACGTGTGTGGCGTAAACTTCAAGAGTCGGATTGCTTAATGGGTCAGAGATTCCCAGATAACCAAATTTTTATCGGAAAAAAATTAAATTAGAATTTAAACTAGCCCACATTAGCAATGGTCCAGCTATTGTACTTTTGTGCTACAACTAGCTAATCTGCAATCGCGAATGGGATTACTCCTCCAACATCGGACACCATGAAAGTAGTTTTAATGCAGTGATCCAGACCCTTCATGTGCCAAGCACTTCAGATGGATGGTATTATAAAATATTTGTTTTATAGAGGCTTCTAATTCTTGTTCGAAGACATGTCACCAACGGAAGGAATCATGTTCAGCGCACAATCACAAGGAAAATATTCCAGCAAACATCCTCCTCCTTAAGACAAATGACCGTAAGAAATGTGTAGCCTACGATAGGGATGGTTAGGATCTACACCGTCAGTCGACGTCAGACTCATCCTCACCATCTTCCCAGAAAACTCCCCCGAGCAACGACCAACCTGCGCACCGGCGTAGATGCACACGAGGGAATCTATTTTACCTTCCACGTCATCGCGGCACGCGTACAGAGCTGAAGATGGGTGGCTTGCTGTTGCAAGCAGCAGCGTACTCCGCAAGTGTGTGTCCAGAGATGATAAAGCCTACTTCCAAATGAATCAAGATCATAGCCATTAAACATGTCCACCACACATAATTGTTTCATTTTTCTTGCCAAGAATTCTTTTTCCTCTTCGTGGGTAAATTTCATAGGGAACGAAAATTGGACGGTACAGATCAAATGGTATAATATCTTAACGGGGAGTAAATTTTGTTATTTTCATAAGAAATGATTCATGACGGTGGTTTCTCGTGCTTATCAAAACGATCGATGCTTGCGCGCACAAAAATGTACGTTGGACCCGTGGGTACGATAACATGAAAAACCCTCTCAAAAGGGTACTCTACCCCCGGACAGTTTTTCTTCCCCGCGGCCATTGCCTCGTCTCAAAACCTTTTAAAATAAAATAAAAAAGAAAAAAAAATTCTTCTCTCTCTGTGACGGGAATGGCGACTAATAGCCCGGCGCAAGTTATCCAACAGGCCCAGCCACAGCAGCAAGCTGGGGGGGGAGGAGGAGGAGGAGGTGGTGGTGGCGCTTTCAGCAATGCGTCGCTCTACGTTGGCGATCTTGACCCTTCGGTGACGGAGGGGCAGCTCTACGATCTCTTCAGCCAGGTGGGCTCTGTCTCATCCATCAGAGTCTGTAGGGATCAGATCAGGCACGTCTCCCTCGGATACGCATACGTCAATTACAATACACCCCAGGAAGGTATGACCCAATCCTCCCCCTAATCGATGCCAGCTTTACTTTCTCAAACATCATCTTGCGTCTGGAAAGATCGTTGTTTTGCTTGGTTATAGCGGTTTTAGTGCTGCTTCTGTTGCCTGCCATCTTTTTCTAAGGTCTGGGGTTGATCTAGTTTTCTAAATTTGTTAACATACCCTAAAGTCGTTGTGCGTCCGCATGTATGTCATCCATAGCAATCCGATTGGTGGACATGTTCCGGATGGTGATCGGATTGTTTCTGTAGCATTTATGCTTCAAAAATTGGGCATTTCTAGGGTTTTAGATCGAACTGGAATGAAATGGGTTTCAGTAAATGGTGTGGGATAGAAGTCTTTTGCATAGGCATGTGATGATACTAGTTGTTCTGAATAGTTGGGCGTTTTGTCAATACTGATTGATTAGTTTGGCAATTTTAGGGTTTCAGTTCGTAATAGGATAATTTGATTTTTGATAAATGCCTTAGGGTGGCTGCGCGTAGCATGTGTATGCCATTGATGCAAAGCTGTCATATTCTGTTTACTGAGCATATTAGTTATTATTATCATTTGTGTTTCAAGTTGGTGGCTGTGGCCTTTCAGGAAACTTCCAGGGCTTTTGTATATTAGGTTTTAACTTGTGGAAAATTATCTTTGGCAATGGTACGTCTAATATTGTTGTTTTGTGTTTTGGTTGAGAGAGAGAGAGAGAGAGAGAGAGAGAGAGAGAGAGAGAGAGAGAGAGAGAGAGAGAGAGAGAGAGAGA
>JAYJMB010001050.1:0-11055 GCA_036873735.1 Pouteria campechiana
TTGAACCTTTTGGATACCATAATCCAAGATTTGGAGTATCTAAAAGGTATCTAAATATTCTTTTAACAACAATTAGAAGTGATTCTTTAGGATCTAACTAGAATTGTGCATGCATGCATATACTAAACATTATATCTGGTCTACTTGTAATTAAATATAAAAGAGATCCTATCATGCTTTTATAGCGTTTTTGACAAATAGATTTATCTTTTTCATCCTTATCCATTTTAATGGATGTGCTCATTGGTGTGGCTAATGGCTTTCCTGCTTGATGGATAAAGATTCCTTCTTTCATCTATTTTACTTGAAGTCCCAGAAAGAAGTTCATCTCACTCATTAAACTCATCTCAAATTCTTTTTGTATTACTTTAGAGAAGTCTTGACATAATTTATCATTAGTTGCACCAAATATAATATCATCCATATAAATTTGAATGATTAGTATATTGCTTTTGTCATGCTTAATAAAAAGTGTAGTATCTACTTTACCTCTTATAAATCCTTTTGCTATTAAGAATTAATTAATCCCTCATCTAGGAGCTTATTTTAATCCATAGAGAGCTTTCATGAGTTTAAAAACATGGTTTAAATCATAAGGATCTTCAAACTTAGGAGGTTGTTTTGCATAAACTTATTCATTATGAAACCATTTAGAAATGCACTTTTAACATCCATTTGATAAAGTTTAAAATTCATGAAAGATGAAAATGTTAGTAAAATTCTAATAGCTTCAATTCTAGCAATAGGAGCATATGATTCATCAAAGTTTATTCCTTCCTCTTGACAGTATCCTTTTGCTACTAATCTTGCTTTATTTCTCATTACTATGCTAGATTCATATAATTTGTTCATAAAAACCCATTTGGTTCCTATAACAGATTGATAGTTGGGTCTTGGAATAAGTGTTGACACATTGTTATATTTAAATTGATCCAATTCTTCTTGCATAGCTATAATCCATTTTTTATCTTGTAATGCTTGATCTATGCAAGTTAGTTCTAAATGAGAAATGAAAGCAAAATTATCACATATTTGATGATATGAAGATCTAGTTCTCACTTTATCATAAAAATGACCAATTGCTTAGTTTTAAAGATGATCATGCATGAATCTCCAATCTTTGGGAAGGGAATTGTTACTTTCATTGTTTACCTCATTGATGGTTTGTCCATCATCTGTTTTTTCTTCATCTTTTCGTGTTTTTAATTATAAAGAATCTTTGTCTTCATCTTGTGTTTCTATTTTCTCTATAGATGTTATGAGTTCTCCTATCTCATCATCAAAATCACTTATATTTCTTTAGGGCTTAGTAGTTTCATCAAATTTTACATAAATGGATTCCTCTATAGTTTTATTTTTTAGATTGTAGATTCTAAATGACTTGCTAACAATGGAATAATCAAGAAAAATGCCTTCATCAGATTTGCTATCACATTTGGCACAATTTTCCTTTCCATTATTAAGAATAAAATATTTGCAACCAAAAGTGTGGAAGGGAGAGATGTTTGGTTTTCTACCATAATATAATTCATATGGAGTTTTATTAAGTATACATCTAGCAAATATTCTATTAATAAAGTAGTATAATATATTCATTGCTTCAACCCAAAAGTATTGAGGTAAGTCATAATCACTCAACATTGTCCTTGCCATCTCTTGCAAAGATCTATTTTTCCTTTCATCTACTCCATTTTGATAAGGTATTTTTGATGCAGAGAATTTGTGCAAAATCCCATTGCTTTCACAAAAATAGTGAATTTCTAGTTTTCAAAATTTTTATGGCTACTATATGAGAATTTTATTCATTCTGTACATGTTTGGTAAATGTTTCAAAGAATGAAAAAGTCTCATCTTTGGAAGCGAGAAACATTATCCAGGTAAATCTACAATAGTCATCCACAATGACATATGCATAATGTTTTCCTCGATGACTTTTAGTTCTTGTTGGTCCAGCAAGATCCATATGTAGTAATTGAAGTGGTTTAGTTGTGTGTACTTCTTTGTTTGATTTAAATGATTTTCTAACTTGCTTTCCTTTTAAGCAAGCATCACACAATTTATTTTGGTCAAATTTCAGTTTGGGTAAGCCAAAAACAAGATCTTTGTTATATATTTTTTCAATCATGAACTTATTGACATGTCCCAATCTTCTATGCCATAGCAAGGATTATTCATTATTTGCTTCAAGGCATTTGATTTAGGTATCACTTAAATCTACTAAATATACATTTTCACATTTTTTATCAAGTACTATACCTAAATTTGAACTATCTATTATAGAACATGTATTTGATTCAAACGCAACCTTGTATCCATTATCATAAAATTGACTAACACTTAACCAATTGTGCTTTAATCCTTCTACTAGTAAAACATTTAAAATGGTAATAGAGGGAGGTTGACTTATTTTACCAATTACAATCACTCTACCTTTTCCATTATCTCTAAAGGTAACTATTCCTTAGTTTTTGGCTTTTAATTTTGTGAATAGCTCCTTCTCTCCTGCCATATGTCTTGAGCAACCACTATCAATATACCATTTGCTACTCCTTGTGCCTCTCAGCACACCTGTAATAATAAAATTCAGTTATAGTTTTTAGTACCCATTTAGGAATGGGGGTCCAGGTGGGTTAGTAGAAGAATATTTTAGCACCCATTGCTTTTTAAATGCTACTAAATTATTATTTATTGATATTGATGTATTTATTATGTTAGCAATAGTTTTCAATACCAAGATCTATTTTTTTTGGGTTATAATTTTCTTCCATGATTGCTACTTTTCTTTCGTTAATTTTCTCTACTTCTATTCTTTGTCTTTAGTTTAAATAATGTAGAAGTCAATGTTTTTTTAAGAGCATTATTTTTTGCTTTTATTTACTCAAGTTCTATGTTAATGTTTGTGTTAAGCTAAGTATTTTCTTATTTTAACTTAGAATATTCATATATTGTCTTTTCTAATTCTCTTTTTGTTTCTTTGTGTTTAGCTTTTAAAGTTTTAAAATCTGAGTATAATTCATCTAGTAATTCTTATAAATCAGAAGTTTCAATTTTTGAATTTACCTCATCCTCATGAATGGCCACAAAACTTATTACTATATTATGCTTCTCCTGATTTCTTTCTTTAGAGTCGAGTGAACTGAATTGAGCTTCATTTTCTTCTTCTGTTTCACTCAAACTTTCTTACATCATATTTTTCATGATTTCCCATGTAGCCATTGCTTTCTTCTTCTTTTCAAATTTTTCATTGTTAGAAGTATTCTTTTTATCAAAGTAGGAATTATACCTTTTCTTCTTGTCTCCTTGCCTTTTGTCTGGTTCTAGGCAGTCAAATCTCATGTGTCCAGATTTGCTGCAATTGTAACACATTGGAATCTCTTTTTTATTTTCCATGCTCTTGTTGTTATTCTTGAAGTTTTTACCAAATTTCTTCTTTCTGATCATATTTATGAATCTTCTGGTTATCATTGTCATATCCTCATCATCTTCACTAGATGAGGCTTCTTTTGAAGATTCTTCATTTTCTAAATCAACTTGTAAAGCAATCTTCTTACCTTTGAATTCATTTGGAAACTTTTCCTTTATTAAGTCTTCATGGGTCATAAGTGATCCCATGAGTTCTTTCACTGTAATTTTATCCAAACTTTTTGCTTCTTGGATAATAGTCACTTTAGGCATCCAAAATCTTGGTAAAGATCTCAATATTTTCTCAACTAACTTGCATTCTTCATATTTTTCTCCCAAGCTTTTTAGTCCATTGGTATTTTTTGAAACCTTCTAAATATTTTAGAGATGATTTCTAATTCTTTCATGGAAAAGGCTTCATATTCCTACACTAGGGTATTTATCTTAGTTTCTTTTACCTGATTTGTACCTTCATGTGCTACCTGAAGTTTATCCCAAATTTCCTTAACTGAATTACAGGTGAAAATCTTTTCAAATTCAGATGAAGATAGTGCACAGTAGAGACAATTCTTTGCTTTAGCATCACTTTCTACTGTTTGAATATCTTCTGGTATATATTTATGTCCTGTTTTTGTAACATTCTTTTCATTCTTAACTATAAGACACAACTGGTAATCCATGACTGTCAAAAAATTTTGCATTCTCATCTTTCAATACCCATAATTGGTTCCATAAAAAATTGGATGTCTAGAAGTGGATTGCACTTCAGCAGATGTGTTGTGGAACATACTAGTCATTTGAATCTCTTCACAAGTTAATGTACCGGTAATTGAAAATTAATTAGTGAAGCTTGTACTAATACCACTTGTTGGTCCCTAATTGAATGATAACTTAAGAGGGAGAGTGAATTGAGCTTTTAAAAATTTTGGCCAATAACTTAAGAAATGTGCTTAAAATAAAATCAATAACAACTTACAGCACATACAGACAAAATTTTTATAGTGGTTCGGCCCTTCTTGGGTTCCTACTCCACTTCTCTAAGTTAGTCTCCTTCACTGAACTAAGGTTCCACTATAACACTTGTAGGTTTTGGAAGTTCACCAATAACTTACTGGTTTTTCAAGTTCACTAGAAACTTTTACATATTGGTTTTTAAGCTTACCAACTAATTTGTACACGTTGGTTTCCAAGCTTACAAACTAACTTACTAGTTTTTCAAAGCTAACTAGAAACTTTTACAAACAGTTGGTTTCACAGAGCTTACCAAGTACCTCTTTGTTTTTCAAATGGAGTGTACAAAAATAATGCCTCTTACTTTGGCAGACATGTACAAAAATTAAAGCTTAATTGAAAGAACAAAGTAAGTAATGAGATCATATTCAAACTCCTTTTTAAGTTAACACAAATTTGATTTTGAAGATTTTGAATGCTTTGGTAATATTGTAGCAATTGGAGGTGAATAATGGAAAGTCGTGAATGCTCTTCCTTGAATCAAGAAAATGATTTTTTAGTGTAATTTCTGTTATGTTTAATTATCATCTTAATCCTCTTTATATAGGATTTGAAAAGTTTTAGTTGTTGCAACCTTTGGCACCTTCAAATTAATTAGGCAGAGTTGGTAATGACTTTTGCAAGTTGTTAAAGTTTAGAAATTCTAAGTAGTATCCTCAGAACTTTTGTGCTTCAATTCTTACCTTAACATAACTTCTGAAGTGGTTCTTTTGATTTTTTGTGGTAAGTATATTTCTGGTAATATCCTCTACACAATTTCTATCCACTGTCTTATTCTCCAATGGTCATATCTTAGGCTTTTGAAGAACTTCTGAGTTGCCTCTGCTTTGCTTATGAAGTTTAGGCTTTACTTCTATATAACTTCACTTAATCATGCTTACTTGAACATACTTCTTGCTTGATTTTACAAGGTGTGTTACGGCTTTTGTACTACTTCTGTGAAGCATGACATAGTTCTGCATTTCTTCTATGTAGGGCTCTATTGCTTCTGAGTAGTGCGTTAATGTTTTGCATTGTTTTTGTTCTTGACGGTACTTCTGCATTGCTTTTGACAATCCAAGAATTCTTCTGGCATGTTTTGAATGACTTACGTGTCTTCTGGATTGACTCTATATTGCTTTTTATAATTCTAGGTTGCTTCTGTGTGACAAGATAGTGCTTTTGTATTGCTGTTGTGCACCTTGTTATCGTTCTGTATTACTTCTGTGTAGCATTGTGTTTCTTCTAGCATGATTTTAATAGTTGACTTGTCTTCTAGGTTACTTCTATTTGTTTCTCTAAAGATCTTTTATGTATGAATATTATTTTTGTTTTACTTCTAACTTACCTTGGTACTTTTGAGACAACTTCTATTTTTCTTCTAATGTTCGATATTGTTGTATTCTAATTATGAGTCAGCTTTGAAATGTTTCTGGCCTAGTTTTGAGTTACATCTGGTTACTTTTGAGTGCTTTTGAGTTATGCATTTTATGTCTGATGTTGTTCTAAAATACTTCTATGTAACTTTTGATTAAAATCTGATTTGAGCTTTGATTTCTTCTCAGCTTCTAACTTTCTTGCCAAGCCTCTGATTAAACTCTAAATTACTTTTTAATGATTTTGAACATCCTTTTATTTGAGCATTCCTTTGTATATATTTCTTTGAAGGGTTATTATAATGATTTTATAGTTAATGCCTTTGTTTACTTTCCTTAATCTGTTTTGAATTTAAAACAGCAGCACTTGGAAAGTAATTTGTTAATACATTATTTCTTCACTCATTTGTTTGTTCATCATCAAAACTAAGTTGTTTAATCTCATTCATCATTAAAATCAAGCTTAGTAAAGGGGTTAGACTTAACATAAGGGTAGTGGCTTAGTAAATCTATTAGCAAGTTGAGCATTTGTGGGCACATATTCTAAAGATATATTATATTTCTCGACATTATCTCTAATGAAGTGGTGCCTAATTTCTATATAATTAGTCCTTGAATGTAGAACAGGGTTATTTGTCAAGCATATGACACTAGTATTATTACATTCGATGTGTATGTCTCTATAGCTTAATCCATAGTTGAGAAGTTATTGTTTCATCCATAGTAATTGAGCGCAACAACTTTCAGCTGCTATATATTCGGCTTCTGCTGTAGAGAGGGCAACACTAGTTTATTTTCTAAAGAACCATGGTACTAGACTATTTTCTAGGAATTAATAGGTTCCACTAGTACTTCTTTGATCAACTTTGTATCCTCCAAAGTCAGATTCTGAATATCAAATGAGTTCAAAACTAGTTCCCTTGAGGCAATAGAGTCCTAGATTTGGTGTATCAACTAGATACTTAAAATATTTTTTTACTATAATAAGATGAGACTCTCTAGGACTGGACTAAAATCTAGCACACGAGTATACACTAAAGAGAATATCTGGTCTAGATGCAATAAGGTAAATAAGATATCTAGTCATCCTTCGATATTATTTTTTATCTACAAGTTTACCCTTTTTGTCTTTATCCAGCCTTGTTGATATGCTCATTGGAGTGCTTATTACCTAAATTTCTTCCATTTTGAACTTCTTCAACATCTCTCTAGTATGTTTGGATTGGCAAATGTAGTTTCCATCATCTCTTTGCTTGATTTGCAATCCAAGGAAGTAGTTCAATTCTCCCATCATGCTTATTTCAAATTCAGCTTACATGATCTTTGAAAAGTCTAAATAGAGATCCTCATTAGTAGCTCTAAATATAATATCATCCACATAAATTTGAACAATCAAGATATCCTTGTCAATATTTTTGATAAACAAGATAATATCAACTTTGCCTCTCTTGAATTTATGATCACTTAAGAATTTGGTCAGCTTTTTATACCAATCTTAAACTATATAATACTTCGATGAGCTTATGAACATGATCAGGTTGATCATCATTTTCAAAACTAGGGGTTGCTCTACATACAATTCCTCACTTGAATATCCATTTAGAAATCCACTCCTTATATCCATCTAAATAATTTAAAATTCTTATAGGATGTAAAAGCAAGTAGCATTCTAATGGCTTCTAATCTAGCTACAAGGGCATATGATTCTTCAAAGTTAATTCCTTCTTCTTGGGAATACTCCTTAGCAACTAGTTGTGTCTTGTTTCTTAAAACTAATCCACTCTCATCCAGTTTTTTTCTGAATACCCATTCAGTTTCAATTACATCAACATTCTCTAGTTTTGGAATCAATCTCTATACTTTGTTCCTTTCAAATTGGTTAAGCTCTTCTTTCATTGCAATGAACCAATTCTCATCATTTAAGGCTTGATCAATGCAAGTTGGCTCAATTATAGAGATGAAGGTGTAATGATCACTAACATTTTGCATTGACCTTCTTATTTTGACACCATCATAAACATTTTCTATCATTTATTTTCTAAGATGAGCATTAATAAATCTCAAATTAGTAGGAGATTGATAGGGAACATTACCTATTTTTACCTCTTCCTCATTTTTTGAACTTTACATATCTTCAGAATTTGTCCCATCTTCTTAATCCTTTAGTTTGAGCTTCTTTATACTAGTTATTGCTTCATCTACATTACTATCACATTCCTTTCTCGGGGTTACATTTGCTTCATTGAATTTAACATGTATAGACTCTTCTACAACCTATGTTCTCTTAATGTATACTCTAAATGTTCTACTATTAGAAGAGTAACCAAGAAAGATAGCTTTATCAGTTTTTAAATCAAACTTTTCAAGGTAATCTTTTTCATAGTTTAGCACATAGTATAAGCATCCAAAAGAATGAAAATATGAGATATTTGGTTTACTTCCTTTCCAAAGCTCATATGGGGTTTTCTTTAAGATTGTTCTTATTGTAACCCTGTTCAATACATGATAAGCTGTACTCATTGCTTCTCCTAAGAATCTTTTGGATAATTTATTTTCATTCAACATGGTCCTTGCCATTTCTTGAATTGTTTGATTCTTTCTTTCCATAACTCCATTTTGTTAATTAGTTCTGGTCTATGAGAAACTATGGTGAATTCCTTTCTCATCACAAAAGTCAATAAAGTTTTTGTTCTCAAATTCACTACCATGATCACTATGGATAAACACAATCAACATTTGTTTCTCATTTTAAACTAGCTTTGAAAATGTATAATATATTGAAAATGTTTCATCTTTCTAGTCAAGAGTATCACCCATGTGAATCGAGAAAAGTGAATCAAGAAAAGTCATCCATGATCACATATACATATCTTTTTCCTCCAAGGGTGACAACATCTGATAGTCCAAATAGATCCATATGTAATAATTCTAGAGGTTTAGATGTAGATATCTCATTTTTAGGATGGAAGGATACTTTGGTCTATTTTGACAATTGAAAAAATTTGCATATTTGATTTTTGTCGTAGTTTAGTTTTGGTAGACCAATCACAAGATCCTTTTTCCACAAGGATCTGATATTTGACATATTGATATGTCCCATCCTTTTATGCCATAGCCATGGATCATCTTTGACTACAATTAAGCATTTTCCAACAATCTCATCTAGCTATATCAGATAAATATTTACATGCCTTTTTTCCCTGAACAATAGATCATTGTCTATACTAAATACATTACAAGTATATGGTTCAAACACAACTTTGTGACCCTTATCACATAATTGACTGATACTTAGCAAATGGCTTGAGTCCTTCTACATATAATACTTCATCTATGCATGCATTGAATAAACCATAAATTTTACCTATCCCTTTGATAAGGCCTTTGTCATTCTTGTCGAATGTAATTGTTCCTCTATTTATTGACTTTAATTCTTTGAACAACTTCTTATTCCTAATCAAATATCTCGAGTAGCCACTATCCATGAACCAGCCATTGCTAGACATAGCTTTGAGACTTATTCGCATTCAAAGCAAGTTTTGTTCTTACCTCTTTATTAACCAAGTATCGGGTCCAATGGTGTTAGTGGAATTATATGTGGAAAAAGTTTGTGTATATTTCTTTGGTCTCCATCTAATTTTTACACCTTTTGCTTGCATTTTTTTGGCATAGCAATCATACACTTTATGTCCAATTTTGTTATAGAAATAGCAAGTATTTGGAACTCTATTCAATGAACTATATTCCATTAATTTCTTTACTCAGGGATAACTTATGAACCTTCTAATGCTTGGACAATTTTCTCTTTCTTCTATAAGGTTCACTCCCTTAGATCATCTAGCAAATTTCTATGAATTTTCATCATCTGACTATTCACAACCAAGTCCTTTTTTGCTAGTTTGACTAGTCATTCTCATGAATTTGGTCACAAATTCTCTTAGATTGGAGAATTTACTCAACATACTGTTTAACATCTCTATCTCTTTCTTCAGATCTCCGACCTCTTTTTATAGAGATAGATTTTTTTACTAGTATAGAATTTACTTTGATGGTTGCATCAAAGTGTCCTTTCTTTTGAGTGAGTTTTTGGCCAAGCGATTCAAACTCACTAAAGAGGGGATTGTATGACTATTGTAACTCATCAAATTTTTTGCATTTGACACAAGTGTTATTCGAGGTTGAAAAGTCAGAACTACAAGAGTAGTAGGAGTTTACCTCCATCTCTAGCTTCGTTATGCATTGCTCTTTGATGGTGATTTGATCTGTTGATTTGTTCTCCATTTGGGTGGGCTATGCAGCATATTCTTATGAGGTGTCAAACTTTGTTTTCACCTTTTTCATTTGAGCTTATTCCTGATAAGTTTTCATCATTCACATACATTCTTCTAGCTTGGTTTCTTGAAGACTTCTTGAAGTGTTTATCTTCTTTTCTTTTATCCTTCTCATTTATATTTACTTTTTCTTTATTGGAACACTCATGAGACATGTGTCCAATCCCTCCACATCTACAGCATGTGGGCAACTCCTTCTTTCTTTTAGTTATTTTCTTTTGTTGTCTAGGTTGTCTCTTTGAGGTGCTACCTCTGCTACTTCTTGTAAACTTTCTAAAGTTTCTAACCAGTATGGCCTTATTGTCTTTGGATTATGATGTTGGATCACTGGTGCTCTCTTTGGTCACTTTGAGAGCAATACTTGTCTTTGGCTTTGTTGGTTCCTCTCTTTTATTTTTGATCAGCTCATGTGACATCAGTGAGCTAATAAGATCGTCCACCAGAAGAGTATATTGGTCCTTTGCTTCTTCTATCACTATGATCTTCTAGTTCTAAGATTCTCGTAGAGCCCTCAGTATCTTCATTACCTAGTCAGAATTTGTAACTTCTTTTTTCAATCTTTTCAAAGTATTAGTAACTTTAGAAAAATGAATATATATTTCTAATATGCTTTCCCATTCTTCCATCTTAAAATTTTATAATTCTTCTATTAACAAATTCTTTCTAGTTCATTTGACCTTTGAGGATCCTTCATTTATAGACAGTAATTTATCCCAAATAACTTTTGCAGTAGTGTAAGAGGATACTCTATCAAACTTAGATGAGGATAGTCCAAAAAATAAGGAGTTTATAGCCTTTGCATTATTTTAGACTAAGGTGGCTTCCTCTTTAATCCATGCATCTACTTTAGTAGTGAGAAGAGTGATTCTAAATTTAATAGCCTTCCAAGACTCCATATCATTAGCTAGAATGAATTCCTTCATCCTCAACTTCCAGTAAATGAAGCTGGTTCCATC
>JAYJMB010001051.1:0-17204 GCA_036873735.1 Pouteria campechiana
AATGGTGGTAAATTAGGGGAGACTCTATTGGAATTTCCTCTGAATTTACCACTAGTAATGCTCCAGGAAGGAGGGGCATTACATGCTTGCTACCGTAATATCTTCCATTTTGAACTTCTTTAGCATTTCTCTGGTATATTTGGATTAACAAATGTAATTTCCATAATCTCTTTGCTTGATTTGCAATTCAAGGTCGTTCAATTCTCCCATCTTACTCATTTCAAATTTAGCCTGTATGATCTTTGAGAAATTTTGATAGAGTTTTTTTTATCAATATCTCCAAATATAATGTCATCCATATAAATTTGAACTATCAAGATATTACTCTCAATGTTTTAGATAAATAAGGTAGTATCAACCTTTCCTCTCTTGAATTTATGATTACTTAAGAATTTGCTCAGCCTTTCTTACCAAACTCTTAGAGCTTGTCTCAAACTATATAGTGCTTTCGTAAGCTTATAGATATGGTCTGGTTTATCATCATTTTTAAAACTAGGAGGCTGCTCTACATACACTTCTTCACTTAAATATCCATTTAGAAATGTACTCTTTATATCCATCTGAAATAACTTGAAGTTCTTATAGGATGCAAAAGCAAGTAGCATTGTAATAGCTTCTAATCTAGCTACTAGCGCATATGACTCTTCAAAGTCAATTCCTTTTTCTTGAGAGTACCCCTTAGCAACTAACCATGCCTTATTTCTTACAACTAACCCACTCTCATCCAGTTTGTCTCTAAATAACCATTAGTTTCAATTACATCCAT
This sequence comes from Pouteria campechiana, assembly GCA_036873735.1. Lineage (NCBI taxonomy): Eukaryota > Viridiplantae > Streptophyta > Magnoliopsida > Ericales > Sapotaceae > Pouteria > Pouteria campechiana. Next base: position 767 of record JAYJMB010001051.1, read on the forward strand.
ATTCTCCAATTTTGGATCTAATTCCCATACTTTGTTACTTTCAAACTAGTTGAGCTCTTCTTACATTGCTATAATCCAATTTTTATCATTTAAAGCTTGATAAATGCTATTTGGTTCAATTTAGAGATGAAAGCATAATGACCACAGACATTTTGCATAGACCTTCTTGTTTTGACACAGTCATAGACATTGCTTATGATTTGTTTGCTAGGATGAGCAGTAATGAATTTCAAATCAATAGGAGTTTGATAGGGAACATCACCTACTCTTTCTTCATCTTTATTTTCTAAACTTTGTATGTCTTCACAGTTTGTGTCATCCTCTTGATCATTCAATTTGAGCTTTTTCATATTTGTTGTGGCCTCATCTAAATCACTATCACTCTCCTTTCTTGGGGTTAAGTTTTCTTCATCAAATTTAACATGTATGGACTCTTCTACAACTTTTATTTTTTTAATGTAAACTCTAAATGCTCTACTGTTGGAAGACTAACTAAGAAAGATAGTTTCATTGCTTTTTGGATCAAACTTTCTAAGGTTATCTTTTCCATTATTTAGCACATGGCATGAGCATCCAAAGTAAATAAAAATATGAGATGTTTGGTTTCCTTCCTTTCCAAAGCTCATATGGGGTTATCTTTAAGATTGCTCTTATGATAATCCTATTCAACACATGGCAAGTTGTACTAACTATTTCTCCATAAAATCTTTTAGACAATTTACTTTCATCCAACATGGTTCTTGCAATTGTTTAAATTGTCCAATTATTTATTTTCATAACTCCATTTGTTAAGGAGTTCTAGGGGATGAGAAAATATGGTGAATTCCTTTTTCATCCCAAAAATCAATGAATTTTCTATTCTCAAATTCACCACCATGATCACTGCAGATGGATATAATTGACATTTGTTTCTCATTTTGAACTAGCTTTGAAAATGTTTAAAAAATTGAAAATGCTTCATCTTTGCTAGTGAAGCGAATCACCAATGTAAATCTAGAGTACTCATCCACTATCACATATACATATCTTTTTCCTCCAAGGGTGACAATGTCTAATGGTCCAAATAGATTCATATGTAATAGTTCCAGGGGTTTGGATGTAGATACTTCATTTTTTGGATGGAAGGATACTTTGGTCTATTTTGCCAATTAATAGAATTTGTATATTTGATTTTTTTCATATTTTAATTTTGATAGACCAATCACAAGATCTTTGTTATCCTTGTTTCACAAAGATCTAGTATTTGACATCTAGATATGTCCCATCCTTTTATTCCATACCCATGGATCATCTTTGACTACAATTAAGCATTTTTCAATAATATCATCTAGCTGTACTAGATTAGTAGATCATTTTCTATACTAAATACATTACATGCAAATGGTTCAAATAAAAATTTGTGACCCTTGTCACATAAATAACTGATACTTAGCAAATTGCGCTTGAGTCCTTCAACATATAATATATTCTCTATGCATGCATTAAATAAAACATAAATTTTATTTATTCCTTTGATATGGCCTTTATCATTGTTGCGGAATGCAATTGTTCCTCCATTCATTGACTTCAATTCTTTGAACAGCTTCTTATTCCTAGTCAGTCACTATCAATGAACCATGCATTACCAGATGTAGCTTTTAGACTTACTTGCATTCAAAGCAAATTTTCTTCTAACCTTTTTGGTACCCAAGTATTGGGACCAATGGTGTTAGTGGAATTGTGTGTGGTAGAAGTTAGTATATATTCCTTGCATTTTCATCTTATCTTTACACCTTTTGCTTGTATATTTTTGGCATATCAATCATACACTTTATGTCCAATTTTGCTGCAGAAATAACAAGTATTTGGTGAAGAGTCCCATAGGATGGCTTAACCCATGAGGGAGGGGTGAGTTGGGTAAATAAAAATTTATTGCTTAACCCCTGTTGGATCATTTCCCTCTTTTCATGCTTGTGTGTGGTGTTGTATAAGATGAATAATAGAAAAATACATGAAGAATAAAATAGATTAGCAACCATGCACATGCAGATAAGATGATTTTTATAGTGGTTCAGGACCCCATCCCTACATCCACTCTTTCAAGAGCACACACTCATTGTGCCTTGGGTTCCACTATATCTCATATAATGGAAATATAAAGTACTCCCAACACTCTTCTAGTTTTCATGAGCTCACCAAGAAACTCACTAGTTTTGAAGAGCTCACTAACAACTCATACAATGTGGTTTTTACGAGCTCACCACAAACTCACTGGTTTCAAAGCTCACTAGCAAACTTGTTGATTTTCTAGCACTCATGAACAACTCTTTGGTTTCAGATTAACGAAAAAAACTGACACTTTACAAAGTGTTACAATGAAGCATAGGGGAAGATATGACTTTTTATAGCTCTAAAAACAAAGAAAGATCTTCCTAAAATGTAAAAGCAATTGCCATAAACATTGACAGTTTAAATCTCATTAAGGATAGACGATGCTTTAAGCTCTTGGCCATGGGTAGAAGGATTTGCATAAGTTTAAGTGCATCTGAAAAGTATTCCTTTACTACCACCAAAATGTCCCACCTTTTCTTCTTAAATATCTTCTTCATAATGTCAACCATTAGAGAAAATGGGAATTATTCAATGCAAAGGCAAGAGTAGCATTGAATGAATAAGACCATTTGAATTTTTAAATATTGAAGTACATGCCTTTTTGATTTGTCTCAAGCTACGACATCATCGTTTAGAGAGGAGGATGAGCTCTGTTAAAAAAGTGTTTCTCATTTGACTCATCACAGCTTGAAAAAAACTTGCAGCACCACTTATTGCCAGAAATGGTGACTGATATAATTCAATGCAATGATAGCTTGAGTGCAAATGCCATTTGTATGCTTAGTTACATCAATGAATTTTCCTTTGACAAGTCACGACCTCTCTTTAGCTGTATTTTTCTACCATAAGTTATAGAAGAATTCTCCATAGGTTTTTCTATTAGTTGAACTTCTATAAGAATGATTTTGTCTATTGTAAGTAGCAGATGAAGTTTGAATGATGCAGATGGAGTTGAACTGACTAATAGACAAACTCTTCCTTGTCTGCCAAAGTTCCTCTAGGAGATTTGTTGATTGATCAGTCCTTCATGTATGTGCTTTGTCTGTTGTAGATAATAGGCTAACTATGGGTGGCGCTAACAAAGCTGGGTTGATCGATTGACAACCTTCTCCTTCTATACGAATAGACAAAGTGGGATGTTTTTCCTCTATTCTTCATTGTCTATTGGAGGTGATAGACAAAGTTCTCTTAGTTTTGCACTAAAAAAAAAGTGTGGTCTTCTTCTTTTATTCCTCATTATTTGTTGAAGGTGTTTGATAAAGCTTACTTTAACTTGCTCGAATAGATGAAGTGTGGCGTTCATATGATGTAAGCGATAGACAAAATATGTTCTACTTTGTCTTAGATAGAATACTTTGCACATCACATTTGTCTATTGTAAATTGTAGACAATTATGCCTTTGGCTATTGAAGCCCATTTCGATCCAAGCAACACTTTATCTATTCTCAGCTTCGTCTATGCTCATTATGTAGCTTCAACATCATCTTTTGCTTTTGGCTGATACTTTGTCTATCATAACAAACGACCTTTGATCCTCAAATGAAATGAAGTTCTTCAACTTTTCTGCACACTTCGGGTATCAGAAAGGGTTTGTTCTTGCAACTTCTTTGTTTCTTTATTCTTTAGTTTGCCTATCTTGACTTAGCTAAGTTTGTATTCTCTTCTTTATTCATATTGCCTTTCTGTCCTTAGACTAGTCTAATCTTCTAACTTTGTTGATCATACAAAGTTTTCTCTTCTTTGTGTATGATTATCTGGGTGACAATTTCTTCTTTCTTCCTTTGTCTGAGTATTTGATGAAGCATCTTCTTCTTTCTTTATCTCGGATAAGTTTTCTTTGGTCGATGTAGATAGCTTGAATTTCTCAAACAACTTTATGCTCTTTGACCATGGCTTAATCTTTAACTTCTTGTTTTGCATTTGTCTATTGACATTTTCTCATTGAGGTTGATAGACAATGCAAACTCGTTGTAGTGCATCTTCGAAGCCTTGTTCATCTCCCATTGCTTTAGTTCATGGATGCATCTGATGTAACCTTCTTTGTTGCTTGTCTCCAAACTTTCTATTTTCTTCTTCTTCTCCTAAGATTTTCATCAGTTCAGTTCCTTTAGAACATAGCAGATAGTTGTGGTAGTTTGATATAGACAATCATTATCCTGCACTTAAACTTTTCTGCACTTGCTATGTTGTTAGCTTTCATATATATAATATTACAATGTATTTTATCCTCCTGTGGTTTTGTCATTTTGTAAAGCAAGGATAATATACATTTCCACTAAATGCATAATATAAGAGCTTAAGAAATTATGGTGCTTAGTGTGTTTTAATCAAATTTATGCTGTAAAGATTAATTAATGTTTATGATGTGTGCACCATAAAGTGAAGACCTTATGCTTATTTAATTAAACATTCATGATTAAGTATTTATTTTAATTAGTTTTTATCAAATCATAATCATACATATGATCATTAGAGAATTAAGCATACAGGTTTCTTATTAAAAGTTTTGTTATCATCAAAATCATATACAATAATGCTAACATTTGGAACTTTGCTAGATGCATTATATTCCACTGGTTTCTTTATCCATGGATAACCCACAAACCTTCTAATGTTTGGATAGTTTTCCCTTTCTTCTATGAGGTTCACTCCCTTGGACCATCCAACAAATTCATGTAAGTTTTCATCATCTGATTGTTTACACCCAAGTCCCTTTTTTGCTAGTTTGACTAGTCATTCTCATGAACTTGGTTATAGATTCTCCTGGATTGGAGAATTTACTCAACATGTTGGTTAATATTTCTATCTCTTTCTTCAGATCTCCAACTTCCTTTTACAGAGACAGATTTCTTTCTGCCAGAATAAATTTACTGTGATAGTTGTGTCAAAGTGTCTTTTCTTTTGAGTAAATTTTTGGCCAAGTGATTCAAACTCATCGAAGAGAGAGTTGTAAGATTATTGTAACTTGTCAAACTTTTTGCATTTGAAACAAGTGCCATTTGAGCTTAAGAGTCAAAACTATAGGAATAGTAAGAGTTTACCTCTATCTCTAGCTCCATTGTGCACTGCTCCTTGATGGTGATTTGATATATTGATTCATTCTCCATCTGGGCCATGTAGCATATTCTTATGAGGTGTCCAACTTCATTGTCAACTTTCTCACTCGAGCTTGTCCTTGATGAGTCTTCACCATTCATGTACATTCTTCTGGCTTGGTTTCTTGAAGACTTCTTAAAGTGTTTCTTTTCTTTTCTATCATCCTTCTCATTCATATTTACTTTTTCTTCATTCAGATAGTTAGGAGACATGTGTCCGATCTCTCCACATCTATAGCATGTAGGGAGATTCTTCTTTCTTGTAACCATTTTCTTCTATTATCTAAGTTGTCTCCTTGAGGTGCTGCCTCTATTGCTTCTTGCAAACTTTTTGAAGTTTCTAACCAACATAGCCATATCATCTTCAAATTGTGATTCTGGATCATTGCTGCTTTCTTTGGTCACTTTCAGAGTAATATTTTTCTTTGACTTTGTTGGCTCCTCCCTTTTACTTTTGATTAGCTTGTGTGACATCAGTGAGCTGATAAGATCATCTACCACAAGAGTGTTCAGGTCCTTTACTTCCTCTTTATTGTAATCTTCTAGTTCCATGATTCTAGTTGTGCCCTTAGTATCTTCATTACCTATTTAGTGTTTGTGACTTCTTTTTCCAAACCTTTCAAAGTGTTAGTAACTTTAGAAAAATGAGCATAAATTTCTGATATACTTTCTCCTTCCTTCATCCTAAAGTTTTCTAGTTCTCCTATCAACATATTTTTTCTAGTTCCCTTAACTTGTGAGGATCCTTCATATATAGACACTAATTTATCCCAAATACCTTTTAAGGAGTGCAAGAGGATACTCTTTCAAAATCAAATGAGGATAGTCCATAAAATAAAGAGTTCATAGCTTTTGCATTATTTTGGACTAAGGTGGCTTCCTCTTTGGTCCATGCATCTACTTCAATGGTGGGAAGAGTGGTTCCAACTTTAATAGCCTTCCAAGACTCAATATCATTGGATATAATGAATTGTTTCATTCTCAACTTCCAATAAGCGAAGTTAGTTCCATCAAATAGGGGTGGTGGTAGTCAATTGCCCCTCGGTGAATATTGCTATAAGTATTTATGTAGACTACTCTGATACCACTTGTTGGCCCCAAAGATTGGGCAAAAACCCAAGAGGAGAGGGGTGAATTGGGTACTTAAAATTATTTTTCAACCCCTTTAGTTTTAATCATCCTGCTAGCAATCAATTACTTAATCAAAAAATGCACAAGTGAATAAGACAAAATGATTTTATAGTGGTTCAAGTAAATACTCTACTCCACTTGTCCAAGAACACTTTTCTCTTAGTGTCTTGGGTTCCACTATTCTTAATAGCAGAAATACAGTAGTCCTCCTAACACTCTTCTAGATTCCAGCTCTAGTGGGCATGAACACAATGCTCCTAACACTCTTCTAGATTCTAGCTCTAGGGGGCGTATTCACTATGCTCCCAACACTCTTTTAGATTCCAGCTCTACGGAGCATGCATAAATAACTCTTATCTACACTCAGATAGTTACAGCTCTTCTTGAGTCTAGTCTCAACCACTAGGACAAGGAATTTACAAAGAATGAATATCAGAAGTTGAAGCATAAGTATTTCTCAGTAAGCACAGCAGAAGGTTTCTCAAAATTGAATGTAGAATTAAAAGATCTTCCCAAAGGTGGTTGTGAGCCTTCAAAGAAAGTTGAGAAAGATTTGAATGTAAAGCTCTTGACTCTTGAAGAATAGCAAAAGGTTTGGCTCTGATCAGTAAATACTCTCAAGAGGATTTGAATGATTTTCTCAATACTAGGTTACTTCCTCCTACTCCAACAATGCTTCATTTATAGCTACTTTGAATTACAGTCGTTGATGGTAGGTGAGATCAATTAATGATAAAAGACCATTCTGATTAGCGTATTTTGAATTCTTTAACTTCTGCTTAATCCTCATCTGATGAAATGGCTGCAATGCTGACTTTGGAAAAAATGATTTATAGTTTCTTAATAAGCTCTGGTCGAGGTCTTGCTTGAATGGCTGACTTTTTCATCAATATGGAAAGGGCATTATTAATATTGAGCAAAGACTAATGATTTGGCCTGACTGTTGCTCACCTTTTACTTATGATAGATGAAGTATCTGTTTGGTTGTTCATAAGACAAGGTTCCTTCATCTTCTAATTTATCTTTCATAAGTAGCAAATAAATCATCTTTTTTAATACTAGCAAACAAATCATCCTTTCCAGTGCTTTGTCTGTTAAACTATAGAGGCACGGATGACTTGTTTCTTTAGTGCTTCATCTGTTAAGTTGTCTATTGTAAGTAACAGACAGAATGTTGAAATGCAGATGGATTTCCTTCATTGCTTTGTTTGATGGGTTATCTGTTAAAAGTGACAGACCAAGCATTGAAGCACAGATGAAATCTCTTCTTGGCTTATCTGTTGGGTTGTCTAGTGTAGATAGTAGATGAACTTAGTTGAATGGGTAAACGTCATTGCTCCACTAGATGAACCTTTTCACTCTACCATACTAGATTCACTTCTTTGGTTTGTCTGTTCATAGCAGACTGTCATTGGTTCACAAAGTCTTTGCTCTATCAAACTGCCTTTCACTGCTTCGCTAGAAGATATTCACTTCCCCGCTTTACCTATTATCAATAGATGACCATTGGCTTAACTATGGCTTGTTAATGATATATGAAGTCTGCAGTATGCACACTGCTTTGCATCTATCAGATATAATTTTTCAATTCGACAAATGAATAGAAACAGTTGAGTGCTTTGCCTTGAACAACACTTTATCTTTTGCTTCTTCATAGGTCTAAGCCTTAACGGCATGGAATATGTTTTCTATGCTTATTTTTTGTAAGACGACAACTTGATTTTTGCATACTAAAATCTTGGCAACAACCATTAGTACATAATCTTTAATCAAGTTTTGTTTGTCGTTAAAACCATGCATTTATACAAACACCTTACTCATGCCTTCAATGTGTAGGTGACATTGTCCTTACATTCTAATGTGAATTCATCAATTTGTATCAGCATGTCATTTTCTATTTCTTCCAAAAATCCGGTGCCATCATGATTCTAGGCTTATCACTCTTGGTATCAGATAACCACTCAGCTCTGATACCATTCTATCGTGCCCCACCTTCCAAGGCATGACCTTGATTATTGCCCTTTATTTTCACTACAATTTCCTCACTTTTATGGTGGGGGTGCTCAGATCCCATTATAGTACACACCATCCCGGGCCTATACCTTTCACTATTTCCCCTACAAATTTCCAATTTAAGGGAATATTCTTCCAAAATTTTGGTAAAGTCTACCTTGAATTATCAATATTTAAAACCTGTACAATCATTATAATAGACCTTATATACATTTATCAAATGAACTTCTAATATCAATACTCACAAATTCTAACAATTTCCAATTATCAATGATATGACATTTCAATAATTATAAATCAAACCTTAAATTACTCAACTAGCCCAACTTACCTACAACCGAGTTTCCCCATGATGGCAATAACATGCTCCATTTCCATATCATACACAATTTCACTATCATACACAATTTCCAATAATACATCAACCTAAATCTTTTAAATACAATTATACAAATACATTCTAAAAATTACTAATATACAATTATACCACGGGATTCCAATCCCAACATTCAAACATACCATCCACTGGTCTTCATTCTTTCTCATAAATATTTTACCTGACCTATCAGCTAAAATTTAAAATAAGAAGGCATGAGTCTAGGCGAACTCAGTAAGTAGGCAATTAAAATATGCAAAGATCAATAATTAATAACTAATATGTTCAAATCTCAGAACATGTGAAGCCAATAATCAATATTTAACAAATAACAATTCATTGATAATAGTGCAGGCCATTCATAATTTACTACATCCTAATGACAATGAAATCAATGTCATTCATAAAACTCTTGGGACATTTACTAGTCCCAATCATTTTCATCTTTTTAGAACCTAATAGATCTCATTCATATAAGAAATTATGGGATGCTTATTTGAACTTAGAAATCACTCATTTATTTGATAAATAAAATAATAATCAAGGTAAAAACAATAGGATATTTGTTATCCCTAACCATTCACACTTCAACACATCTCAATCACATAATAAACATCAAGAAAACAAGTGCCCAAAATCATGTGATATTCCTTATCCCAATCTTATCTCAAAATCGATAATAAAAGAAGGCCTAGTTACCTTGTTATGCTCCCATGTCCATATCTTTGCGAGTCCCATGATTTAGCTTCCACGTAATGCGCACATGACTCGCACTTATAACAAATGCCAATATTCAATTCACATATGTTTTTCATATATTTACAACTTTCATTATTATTTAACTACATATTACCATTTCAAGGCCTCTTTTATTAACATACTTACTTTAAGATTCATCAATCTTCCATAAGCCTTCTTTCATTTATCTAATAATGTCACTTAAACATAACTTTCAATGGTCACTTGTAAGTTGTATTAAATCAACTAATTCTGTCATGTTTTTCATTGAGGCTTTTTTGCAAACACTTCATAATCATTACTTAAGTTGCCAACTTCAACAAGGTGCATCCAATGAAATTATTATCCATAACATGCATTTGATAATTTAGCATACTAATCATTAGAATAATCTTATTAACACCTTAATTATCTCCCAAAACTAATATCATAATTCACAAAACACCCCATTTTTGATGTAAAACATGGCTGCCCAATTCGTGGGCAGCTATATACCCTAAGTTTACTCACTCAGACCACCCCAAAACACTATATCAACCCATTAGTCCTTTCCCTTATGATTCTATACATAGTTCATATTGTTTTCCCTCAAATTTCCCTATTAATGAAATTTTAGCTTAGGGTAAAACATCATGCCTTATGCCTAATTTAGTTTTAAAACATACTTAAACATGAATTAATCATTTCTCCTATGGTTCCAAGAACAAAACTCATCATCTTTCCCTAAATCTCATCATTCACAAACTTTCCAAAACCCTAACCAAGCATAATTATGAAAATCAAATGGGGAAAATGAGTTTACCTTCATATTTGAACATGGCTTCCTTCCTATCACCTTCAAATCTTCAAGAACTCCTCATAGATTCCAGAAAACTCTAGATTTCATCTTCTTCCATCGTCCAATCCGAGGAAGCTTGGGTTGGGTTGGGATGCAAGATTAATGGGTTTTAATCTTAAACATGGTTAATCTCTAGCTAAAACATCAAGAAAACAAGATGGATCACATGGATTTTGGGGGTGGGGAAGAGGAAAAACAAAACAGGGTGGAACGGATAAAAATTGGTTAAAAAGCCAAATTGTTCTTGTGCTCCAATGCGCCACCGAAGCTATGCCACGACATGGTATTGCTAGATGCCCAAAATTTGCCCTCTTCTGAAACCATGCTGCAGCATGTTATTGCCACCCTCATTTATATGTATTTTTCTTCACTTTAAACCTCACTTTCTCTCAGGTATTTAACCCCTCTTTAATCGTGACATATGAAACTAATGAGATCATAATAAAATACATGAAAATCCTCACTACATTATTAAAACTTATGCCTAATTGATCATCCTCACCTCTATAACTTAACATATCCTAAATGTTTTCTCCTAACTCACTTAATTCATATCAAATTGCTAATACAATTCATATATTTATCCTTCAAATCATCTCACCATGCCTAAAACATGTTTTGACAAAATATTTCCACATTTTCGACACCTTGGGTGTTACAAGGAGTTATATCGCATAATTTTATATTTCAACGATGACATTCTTAGAATTTTAATGTGAGTTTTCAATATGTAAATGATAGTATTAAAAAGGGATTTAAGCATAAGAGAATATAAATAAGAAAAATGGGAGAAATAAGCACATAAAGGGGCATCAAGCTTTGACCTCGCGGCATCGGATTATGCAAAAGGGGGTAGCGGCGAGGCAGCAAGTTCCACATTGCAGTGCTGACATCGGATAAATCTATGTGGTCATGAATGATGGGTTTGAAGTTGGGTGGAAATGATCAAGCATGTTTTTTGAATATGGGTTTTTTTGGTTGGAATGATGAAGAAAGGAAGAAAATTCATAGATGATGCAACTCATGGTGGGTTTTTGAAGAATTGGAGTCAATTTCTTCATCTATGATCCAAGTCATGCACGAAATCAAAGGTACGTTGGTTTTTCACCAATTCTATTTCTGTTTTTTGTAAACTAGGTTTTTGGGAATGGGAATTTTGGGGAAATGATGAATTTAACATGAAAATCATAGGGAAAATGATTTATTCATGCTTAATGATGTTTTGAACTTAATTAGACATGAGAATTAATAATTTTGTGTTACTAGGGTTTCTACCCATGTGTGAATAGTGATTTTGGGGGTTTTGATATGAAATTGATTGGGAAGTATGAGGAAAATGATTAATTTGTTAATTACAATGATTTTGGGATGATTTGAACATAAGAAATCTGATTTTGAATCTTGACCTAATTGGAGTCAAATAGAGGTTGTTGATTATAAAGTGTTTAAACAGTTGAATCATGAAATTAAGGACTTAATTGGCTGATTTATGATTGTTTACATGTTAATCATGTAGTATACAAGATACATGTTGAAAGAAATGAAGAATTTTTGAGGTACCTTGTTGAGAGATCATCATTTAAAGAGTATTTAGTATATGTTTGTTAAAATACTTCAATGAAAAATTATTCTGGGTATGAAATTGGGATGAAGGTGAATTGGGATGTCCTTAGAGTTTAATTGACATGTTGTAAAGGTTAATTAGATGTTGAATATGTTGCCTTTTGATTGTATATTGATAAGCATGCAATTATCCATTTGGGAAGTAAATGAGTTTTGTAATAAATCAATCATAGTATCTAATTCATTGGTTCAAAATGAATTAGTTTGAGTTATGTTTGTAAATGAATGAGATTATTGCTCTATATAGGATCATCTGAGAAGGATGAAAAGTCATGGAGCTTGAGAAGAGTATGGTGATTCGTCAGTAGGTAAGTAAGGCCCCTTTTTGGTTGAATGCATAAGGATTTGCCCATTTGTTTGAATCCGAGCCTGTATATTTTGCTTGGGGATAGTGGATATCCCATTTATTAGGAATATATATATTTGGATTCTGTAATAGTTAATGATTGATGTTTATATTGAATTATGAAGTTATAAAGGTTAGGGATAGTGAATATCTTTTAATTGAAATTATTAGTGTTTGGTTTATGCTAAGGCTTATGATGAGAATTGAATAAGTATATCATATCATTATAACTTATAATACTTATTCTTGGGTATGGATGCCTATTTGTTAGGGATAAAGAATATCCCATAGTCATGATGGATAGTATGCTTTGTAAGGCTTCATATGAATGCCTGATTTGATGGGAATAGAAAATATTCCCTAATTTTGTTTAAGAATGAATGATGTATATTATACCATGGTGAATAATATCATATAATTGTGGCATTGAGAATTTTTTGAATGAAATGGGGAGAATTTTGTATTATATGCAAATGTTGGGCATGATTATACATGTTCTGATTATGATCATGTTATGTTCTTGATTATTGATTATTGCTATTTTAACATGCCTACTTACTGAGTTGCCTAGACTCATGCCTTATATTTTAAATTTTTAGTTGACAGGTTAGGCCAAAGATTTATGAGAAAGACCAAAGGCATATGTTGGTATAATGGATTGAGTTATTACCCCTTTTTGTATTTCTATAGTGGTAATTGCATATTTATATAAGTGTATTTAGATGATTTCAAATGATGTACATTTGTAATGTCCTGGCATGTCATAATAAGGATAAATGTATATGATATTGATATAGGTTTGTTTATTGCCATCATAGGGTAAAGCAGGTTCTAGGCTATGGGTAGTTTGGGCTAGTTTAATGATTTATGATTTGATTTATAATTGTTGAAATTTTAGTTTTATTCATGATTGGAAATTTTGGATATTGATATTAGAAATTTATTTGATAAATGTATATTAGGTGTAAATCCATAAAAATTAAGAGTAGACTTTGTAGGATTTTTGGCTGAAGTTTCCTTAAGAATAGGGAAATTGAAGAGAAGAGAGGGAATGGTAGTGTCCTGCATAGGCCCTAATCGAAAACAATCTACTAAATGGCCAAAACACATAGGGTGAGGGTGCGGGGCATTACATCCGTCTATTTAGAAGATCTGATAACTTTACTTTAGATGATCCAAAGTCACAGGAACGCTACAATGATCAAAAATTCAAACATTCTCCCGCATTTAATGAACATTGTCCTTCACAACAAATAGATTTTGAACCCTCATATAAAAATATTTAACAAGGGACATTTCAAAAGTAAGTCAGTTAGACAAAGCAATCAAAGAGCATTTACTAAGAGTATTAAGTTTTCTTCCAACAAGATCAACTCCATTGCACTAGTCTCAAAATGGCATTCAAATCAGTGAATCTATGATTTTCAAACTCTCCACCATGATCACTCCTTATAGCAACTATATGAGAGCTTTGTTCATTCTATACATGTTTAAAAAATACCTTAAAGAATAAAAAAGCTTCATCTTTGGATGTTAGAAACATTACCCAGGTAAATTTACTGAAGTCATCTTAAATGACATATGCATAATGTTTCCCTCCAAGGCTTCTTATTCTTGTTGGTCCCACTAAATCCATATGTAGCAACTGAAGAGGTTTGATTGTGTGTACTTCTTTGTTTGATTTGAATGATTCCTTTACTTGCTTGCCTTTCATGCAAGCATTACACAACTTATTGTCAAATTTGAGTTTTGGTAAGCTAACAACCAGATCTTTATTATATAGTCTTTCAATCAAATTCTGGTTGGCATGTCCTAGTCTTTTATGCCATAAAATGGGTTCATTTTCATTTACAACAAGACATTTGACTTAGATATCACATAAATCTACCAAATATACATTTCCATGTCTCTTTCCAAGTACTACAACTGAATTTGAACTATTTAAAATTGAGCAAGTATGAGATTCAAACATAACTTTGTCACCATCATCACAGAATTGACTTATACGTAAAAGATTTTTTTTCAATCCTCCTACTAATAAAACATTTGAAATTGCAATAGAGGGAGGTTGGCTAATTTTACCAATTCCAACCACTCTACCTTTCCTATTATCCCTAAAGGTTGTTCCTCCATTTTTAGCTTTTAGTTCTGTGAACAGCTTCCTTTCTCCTATCATGTGACTTAAGCTATGACTATCAATGTACCACTTGCTATTCTCTATGGCTCTCAAACACACCTGCAGTAATAAAATTAAGCTATAATTTTTGGTACCCATTTATGAATGGATCCAGGTGGGTTAATAGCAAGATATTTTGGCACCCATTATTTTTTAGATGCTATTAATCTATTTTTTGGATATATAGTTGCATTTACTACTTTAGCAACCTTCTTAGGAATCCAAATCATATTCTGTTTGGGTTCTGATTTATTTTTGTGATTTTTCTTTCTTTGGTTTTCTATATCTTTTTTTGTTTTAAGTTTAAATAAGGTAATATTTAAGGTTTTTCTTAGAGTATGATTTTCTACTTTAATTTGCTCAAGTTCTATATTGATAGTCTAGTCAGTTTGAGCAATTTATTTTCTTATTTTAATTTGGAGCATTCATTAATTATTCTTTCAGGTTCTCTTTTAGTTTCCTTATGTTTAGCTTTTAATGGTATGAAATCTGAATACAGTTCTTCTAATAATTCTTCAATATCAAAAATTTTAGGTTTCAAATTTACCTCATCATTGTGAATGGCCATGAAGCTTATTCTTATATAATGCTCTTCTTGATCCTTTTCTTTAAAGCTAAGTGTGCTGAATTAAGCTTCATTTTCTTCTTCTTCTTCACTTAAGCTTTCTTGCATCATGTTTTCTAGCATTTCCCATGTAGCCATAGCTTTCTTCTTATTTCCAAATTTTCTACTATTAGATATGTTCCTTTGGTCAAAGTAAGAGTTTTACCTTTTCTTCTTATCTCCTTGCTTTTTATCTGGATCTAGACAATCAAACTTCATATACCCAGGCTTATTGCAGTTGTAATAGATTGGAACTTCTTTTTTCTTCTCTTTACTTTTGAAGTTCTTACAATTATTTCCAAATCTTTTCTTCTTGAACATGTTTCTGAATCTTTTGGTTATCATTGTCATATCCTCATCATCTTTAGTGGTTGAGGCATCTTCTAAAGATTCTTCATTTTCTGATTCTGCTTGTAAAGATATTATTTTCTTGCCTTTAACTTCATTTGGTGCTTTTTGTTTCATCAGAACTTCATGGGTCATGAGTGATCACATGAGTTCTTCTACTATCACCTTTGTTAGATCTTTTGCTTCCTGTATAGCAGTCACTTTAGGCATCCAATGTTTAAGCAGAGATCTCAAGATTTTCTTCACTAGCTTGGTCTCTTCATATTTTTCTCCTAAGTTCTTTAAGTTGTTGGTGATTTTCTAAAATTTTCTAAACACTTCAGAAATGTTTTCTAATTCCTTCATGGAGAAGGCTTCATATTCCTGCACTAGAAGATTTATTTTATCTCTTTTAGCTAGTTTGTACATTCATGTATTGTTTTGTGTTTATCCTAGATTTCCTTGGTTGAACCACATGCAGAAATCTTTTCAAACTAAGAAGAGGTTAGAGTATAGTAGAGGCAGTTTTTTGCCTTAGCATCACATTCTACTGCTTGTATATCTTCTGTAGTGTATTTATTTTCAATGTTGGTAACATTCTTTCCATTTTTCACTACAAGCCTTAACTGATAATTTATGGCAGTTAAAAAATTTTACATTATTATTTTTCAATACCCAAAATTGGTTCCATTAAATAGAAGGGGTCTGGAAGTAGATTGTCCTTCAGCAGATGTATTGTGGAACATACTAGCCATTTGAATCTCTTCACAAGTTAATATACTAACAATCAAAATTGAACTAGTGAAGCCTACTCTAATACCACTTGTTGGTCCCTTATAAAATAGTAGCTCAAGAGGGAGTGTGAATTGAGTTTTAAAACTTTTGGCCAAATCAAATGATTAAAGTGCTGAAAGAATAAGAAAAATAGATTGCACAACACACAACACAAGATTTTTATAGTCGTTTGGTCCTTCCCGGGTTCCTACTCGACTTCTCTGAGTCAGTCTCTGATGAGAATGCAAAATGTCATATTTTATTCTCCTAATACTTCATCTTTTGCACCTATTTGATTCCTAAAT
>JAYJMB010001052.1:0-17203 GCA_036873735.1 Pouteria campechiana
AATTAAATACTATTTCATAATCCATAGATGTCACATATTCACAAAAGCAAGCAACACAAAACTTATAAATAAAAAAAACATTATACAATGATAAATGAATAATATCTACTAAATTCTCAAGGTATATGTTGTTGAAATTTTTAGAATTTTTCTTAAAACCAGGTCAATCAAATCATGTGTATGGTAGGAAAAGTATAAGTCAGTTTGAAATGTTCTTTTAATGTGGCATATGGGTAGCGTATTCTGGCATGGGTAGAAGAGCGTGAAACATGTTCCAATGGGTGTAGCTTGTTATTCAGCTTCCAAGGCAGAATATGGCAAACAGGTAGAATGTGGCAAAACATGATATTCCGATACAAAAGGAAGTCTGGTTCGAACGAGAATGAACGTTGCATGCAACTTCTTGTAAGGATAGGATTTTAGTTGCTTTCGTTTACTATGTAAGCATAGTGGTGTGGATCAGCAAAAGGATTCCATTCCATTCTCTCTTCATTCCCATTGCATTCAGTTTTAATTCTCCTTTTAGCCCTCTCACAATCCACTCTAGGATATATTAAAAAGTTCAATCGATTAGTCTTAAATATTTCATCCAAATAAGCCAATCCATTGCCATTAATTTGTTCGGTAACTAGACTGGGAAGCTGCTTTCTCTCTTTGGTATTTAGGTTTGCAAATTGTATCCTAGAGGCAACTGTAAATACCCTAAAACAGCAGTGGAGGGTGCATAATTGTCTAAAAGACAACGACTTTATAACGTGCCTTTTGCAAACTAGGTATTTGTGTTTTATTATATTTTATTTATTTTCTTTGTTGCCCCTCTATGCTCTATTATTGTCCTAACAATCTTTAGACAATTATCTCATCATAGATACAATGGTCCACTTATCATCTAACATTCCGCTTGTCAAACCTGAAATACCAAAGTTGAATAGTTGCAATGACACCAACTTCAAAAGATAACAAGAATAACTTCATCTCTACCTCACTCAAATTAGAGTTGTTTATGTTCTCGCCACTCCAAAGCCCGAAGAAAGGGAGGATGAGGCTTTACAAGAATGTCATAGAAGAATGAACTGGGAACTTGACAACTATATTTGTAGAGGACATATCATCGACTTACTTTCAGATACCCTCTTCAACATCTACCAAAATGTGACTACAGCAAAATAAATTTGGCATGCACTTCAATACAGATTCAATACTAAAGATGTCAGCGCCAAGAAAATTTTCTAAGTCAATTTTTAGATTATTCTATGACAGACGATAAACCGATCCTTGACCTAGTACATGAGATTCAGTATATCATCAATCAATTAGAGAATGAGGGTAGCAAGATGGATGAGTCTATTGTAGTTAGTTCTATTATCGCAAAACTGCCTCATAGCTAGAATAACCACTGTAAGAATTTGAAGCAAATGAAGGGAAAAAATAACTTTAGATGATCTTGCCTTGAATCTTAGAATTAAAGAAGCTTCTAGATTGAGAGAGAAGAAAGAAGAGCAAGATCATTTTAAAGCCCATATGGTGGAAAGCTAAGAAAATGTAGTAGTTACAATACTAAACCCTCTAAAAGGTTCAATTTAGATGCCAATAAAAATTTATTTAAGAAGCGTAAAGGACCTTGTTTTCATTGCAAAAAGATGGGTCACTTGAAAAGAGAATGCAGACTTCTTAAAAGAAAGTATAATTCTTATTCAAGACCCAGAAATAAAAAAGGTCCTTAAGCACATATGGCTGAAGATAACTTTATTACTATGATTTATGAGGTTTTTTCTATGGGTGATGACCAGAATTGGTGGCTTGATTCTGGAGCCAATAGGCATGTTTGTAAGGACAGAAGTCAGTTTAAAACCTATGAAAATAATCTTTTCATGGGTAATTCATCTACTGCTAAAGTAGTGGGCTTAGGAATAGTTATCTTGAGGCTGACTTTTGGCAAATCTCTCACCCTCATAAACGACTACATGTACCAGAAAATTGCAAAAATCTTATCTCAGCCAGTATTCTTAATAAATATGGGTTTAAGTTGATATTTGAGTCTGATCATTTTATCATGTCAAAAGGGGGTAAATTTGTTGAAAAAGGATATGTTGTAAATGACATGTTCAGAATGAACGCAAATAATGATGCTAGTTCTTCTACTTATATTATTGACTTTTTTTCTTTATGGCATGATAGACTAGGCCATGTAAATTTTAGAAGCATGGACACTATGATAAAAGTAGGTTTAATTCCCAAATGCCCCAATCAATTCTCGGATAAATGTAAAGTTTATGTGCAAACTAGGATAATTAAGAAACCATTTGAAAGAGTTGAAAGAAATTCAGGATTACTAGATTTAATTCATTTAGACATATGTGAAATGAAAAATACTTTAACTAGAAGTGGAAAAAGATACTTTATAACTTTCATAGATGATTATAGCAAATATACTTATGTATATCTGCTAAGAAATAAAGATGAAGCTCTAGAAAAATTTAAGTCTTATAAAATAGAATTAGAAAATCAACTGAGAAAAACTATTAAATCTCTTAAATCAGATAGAGGTGGTGAATATTTATCAAATGACTTTAATAATTTTTGTGAAAATTTTGGAATAATTCACCAAGTAATAACCCCTTATACTCCACAACAATATGGAACTACTGAATGAAAAAATAGAATTTTATTAGAAATAGTAAATGTCATGTTGACAAACTTGGGCTTAAATAAAAGTTGCTGGGGAGAAGCTTTTTTAACAACTTGTCATATTCTTAATAGAATTCCTCATGAGAAAACAAAAATTACTCCTTGTGAATTATGAAAAAATAATGCACCTAATCTAAAATACTTAAAAGTATGGGCTTGCAAAGCCTTAATTAGACTATCTGATCCTAAAAGACCAAAATTAGGTAATAGAGGAATAGAATGCATATTTACAAGTTATGCTATAAATAGTAAAGCCTATAGATTTTTGGTGGTAGAGCCTAACAGTCCAATTTATCAAAATACCATCATTGAATCTAAAGATGCATAATTTTTTTAGAATACTTATAGATCAATTCCTAGGCTAAATCAAAATGATAGCACTTCTTCTCAACAGTCAGATCAATCTATAGGAGTTGATTCTGAGTCATTGGATCAACATATAAAAATTGAAAATAAGGATTTAAGAAGTAAGAGACCTAGGAGTGATCCAAACTTTAGATTTGGATTAGATTTCTATCTCTTCTTAGTAAAAGGATCAAAAGAAGAAACAAAGGAAGAACATATGATTATTTTTCATATATAGGAGATCCATCTACCTATGAAGAGGCTATGAAATCTCTTAATGTTGCATTTTGGAAAGAAACTATACAAGATGAAATGAATTCAATTATGGGATAGTACATGGAAGTTAGTAAATCTACCACCTGGGTCAAAAGCTATAGGTTGTAAATGGATATTAAGAAAAATATTAAAAATAAACAGTTCAATTGACAAATTTAAGACTAGTTTAGTAGTTAAAGGGTTTAAACAAAAGGCAGGTATTGATTTCTTTGACACTTATTCTCTAATGGCTAGAATATCAACTATTAGATTATTAGTGACTTTAACATCAATTTATCATATTGAAATTTACCAAATTGATGTAAAAACTACTTTTCTAAATGGAGAATTAGAAGAAGAAATCTACATGGACCAACCTAAAGGTTTTGTTATGCCTAGTCAAGAAAATAAAGTATGTAAATTAATTAAATAATTATATGGTTTAAAACAGGCTCCTAAGTAGTGGCATGAAAATTTTGACAAGGTTTTACTTTCAAATGGTTTTAAACTCAATGAATCAAACGAATGTGCATATAGTAAATTTTTTTCTAATAGAGGTATTATTGTATGCTTATATGTGGATGACATGCTTTCTTTAGTGCTGACATTGAAATTATTGAAGAGACTAAAAAGTTTTTGTCCATTAGCTTTGATTTGAAAGATATGAGAAGAGCAAATGTCATTTTACGCATCAAGATCATTAGGGATGGTGATATATTTTCTCTTAATCAATCTCATTATATTAAGAAATTCTTAAAAAGTTCAATCACTTTGATGCTAGTCCTGTTTCTACTCATTTTGATCTAAGTATTAAGTTATGTAAAAATAATGATAGATCAGTAACACAACTAGAGTATGCTAAAGTGATTGGTAGTTTAATGTACGCTATGTATTGCACTAGATTGGATATTTCTTATGCTATTGGAGTAATTAGCAAGTTTACTCATAATCCATGATATATGCATTGGAATGCAATTTATAGAGTATTAAAATATTTTAAAAAGACCATAAACTATGGATTGCATTTCAATGTTGAACCTACTATATTGGAAGGATATAGTAATGTTAGCTAGATTTCTGTTAAATTAGAACCTATGTCTACCAGTAGTTCAATTTTAACCCTTGGGAGAGCCTCTATTTAATGGGCTTCTAAAAAGCATACCTACATTACTCATTCTACCACGGAATCAAAATTTCTTACTTTGGCTGCAACAGGAAAAGAGGTAGAGTAGCTTAGAAATTTATTATTTGAAATTTTAATTTGGTATACCTCTTATTTATTTGTATTATGACAGTGAGGCAACTTTGTTGAGGGTATACAACAAAACTTATAATGGTAAGTCTAGACATATTGCATTGAGGCATAACTATGTAAGGCAATTGCTCCAAGATGGAGTAGTTAACATTGATTTTGTTAGATCAAATCAGAATTTGACAGAATCACTTACTAAAGGTCTTACAAGAGATGTGATTTGGAAAATGGCTAAAGAGATGGGACTGAAACCCATTAATTAAGTCCTAATAACAAAACTCAACTTTAGGCTTGTAAATCAAGTCAAGAGTTCAATGAGTAAACTATGTTAGTTAGTGACTTGCAAGCATGATTTATGTTTATTTATTTGCATCCCTTAGGTAGTGCTTAGATCTTATAACATTGAAAATGAGGTTGAGTGTTTTATGCTCTTAATGGATCTAAAATCATTATGTTGGGGTATTTATTACAAGGTACTCTAAATAGATTCACCTATATGAGTGTTGAAAGTGGGACCACTTCTATTTCCAGAGTGTGTGGGTTTGCTCTAAGGTGCTCATAAAACTGGGATATTGACACATGACAAAATGTGTCGACATGATAAACACTTGATGAAATTTGAAATCTTATACGCGAAGTATGTCTAGTTTACCAAATGAGGTCGACAGTTCAAGGCCCTAGCCACTGTACATCTCCATAGATCCTAATGTAAATATTCAAGTCCAAAAGGCACCTTTATTATGTATGAGATTTCTTTGTCTTAGATGGAATTATTAAAATTTTGAAAATGATAGGGGAATGTTGAAATTTTTAGAATTTTTCTTAAAACTTGGTAAGTCAAATCATGCATGTCGCAAGAAAAGTACAAGTCAGTTTGAAATGTTCTTGCAACGTGGCATGTGGGTAGCATATTCTGGCATGTGCAGAAGAGCTTCAAACATGTTCCAATGGGTGTAGCTTGATATTCAGCTTCCAAGGCAAAACGTGGCAGATGGGTAGAATGTGGCAGAACATGATATTCCAATTCAAAGGGAAGTTCGGTTCGAATGGGAATGAACGTTGCATGCAACTTCCCATAAGTATATGATTTTAGTTGCTTTCATCTGCTATATGAGCATAGTAGCATGGATCAGCAAAAGGATTCCATTCCATTCTCTCTTCATTCCCATTGCTTTCAGTTTTAATTCTCCTTTTAGCCCTCTTTCAATCCACTCTAGGATAGATTAAAAAGTTCAATTGATTAGTCTTTAAATATTTCATCCAAACAAGTCAATCCATTGCCATCAAGTTGTTCAGTGACTAGACTAAGAAGCTGCTTTCTCTCTTTAGTATTTAGGTTTGCAAATTGTATCCTAGGGGCAACTGCAAATACCCTAAAGCAGTAGTGGAGGGTGCATAATGCCTAAAAGACAATGAATCTGTAACATGCCTTTTGCAAACTGGTATTTTTATTTCATTTTATTTTATTTATTTTCTTTGTTGCCCTCTTATTCTTTATTATTATCCTAACATATGTTTCACAATAATCTAGGATAACAATTTATATGATCTACTTAGTACCATGATCTAATGCCCTCCACAAGTGGTATCCTTTGAAAAATAAATAATCAAGGGGTGAGTTATTAAATAGAATAAATATTCTTAACACGTGTTAAGAGATAATTTACATCATATATTAAAACATATAATTCTCTTAATTATTTAAACATCTAACCTAATATACATACACATTTATTAAGCACAATATCTCAAATCATATCCTGACTGGTTTAGTAGATCATAGCATTGAATCTAAGAAGGTAAATCACATCCATTCATTATTGTTCAATCAAATTTTATGATTTAGCTACTATTTAGATAATTTGACCCAATGTACATAAACATTTATTTGGCACAATATCTCGGATTATATCCTAACCAATTTGGCAAAACATGACATCAAATCTTGGGAGGTAAATATCATTCCTTTATTATTATTCAACTAAACCTCATAATCTAGCCATAATCTGGATAACTAACCCTTCCAATGAATCTAGGACATCTAAAACCCCAAAAATTAACTATCTGATTGTCTAAATTGAAGATTCTAGAGTTCATAAACATCACTACACAACTGCAAGCATGCCTAGGTTGTTGCCAGCAAATCTTGCTTGGGTTAGTTCCTAGGCGACCTACTTGGTTGGATTCACCAACATGCATGGGCTTTGGTTGTTGGATGCACAAGGCCTCGTTCATTGGATTTGATCTATGGATGTCCTAGCCAATAGTTTTTGATGTCCATCTGCCCCACAATCATCATTGCCATTGCTAGCATTGGGCCTGGCTGCTGGGTTGGCTAGGGCATGGGCATTAAGCTTATGCATTTAGGCCTGCTTGGCTAAGTGGAGACATTAGTCCTAGTGATGGTCGGCCCAGTTGTCCTCTCTCAGATGGATAAGGATGATTAGGGGTGTAAATTAGGTCGGGTTGACTTAGGTTGGGGTAAACTCAATCCTAACCCTATTTGTAAAACCTCAACTCAACCCTAACCCTATTTCTAAAACCTCAACCTAACCCTAAATCAATCCTAAGAAAATCGAGTCAGTTTTGGGTTGAATTTAAGATGATAAATAAGTTAAAAAAAATATCATCCAACATCCATGATCCCTCCCATGCTCACGAACTCCAAACATGCTATCATATCATTGTGGCGCTCGATGATAAAAGGGTAACAAGTCCAATGCTAAACAATGTCCTGCCTCCTGTCGCTTAGAGACTTTGCCCACTTTATTACCTGTTGGGTGGTTATTCGAGAATGACAGGGACACTGGATGTAGCATTGGGGGAGACAGGGAGGGGTAGCATAGGTGAAGCCTTGAGTTGTCGCTTGTGTGTTGCTGGAGAGGATGGAAACCCAAAAGGGGCTACAGCTATGGTGTTGTGAAGATTGAGCAAAGCAAGGGGCAACAGCCTACTATGCAACTGTCATGAATAACAGAGATGTTGGGGAAGCCGGGGAGGGGTAGCATTGCTTGAATTCGCAAGTTGTCCCCTATGTGTCATCAAAGAAGATGGAAACCTAAAAGAGGCCGCAGTTGTAGTATTGTGAAGGCCAAGCAAACCAAGGGACTGCGTCGTTGTGCCTTTATTGCAGGTGCGGCTACTGCCTGCTTTACTATGTAGCTGTTCGTGAATGGCAGGGGTGCTAAAGTAGACAGGGGAGGTGTGTGACCGCATGAGCTGTCGACTATGCACTTGTTTCTTAACAATTAGTACAGATGAGTAGAGGAGTTGTATTTACCATATTTTATATATATATATACATACATATACATATATATGGGAGTCGATTCTATGAGACCGACCTCATATATATACATATTAGACTGCACTCCACAGTTGTTGGATGTAGGCAGGTAAACATGGTTCTTTCGATCTATTCAGACGAGGGTACATGGATTCTTTACACTAAGGTCCTTAGAGGCAAGAGCAATGCAACTATTGTTGTTTTTTAAAAAACACCCATCGAAGAAGAAGTGGCTCTCATTCTCGTCCAACTCTCGTTTTCACCTGCTGCCCCCAAGGAATCCATAGCCTATGCTGCATTGGCATTTTCCCCCGCCCTCGTAGCAACTCGCCTCACCATTGCAGCAGCCTCCGTAATCGCCCTTGCAACAGCCTGACGCCTTCCCCTAGCCCATCTGATCGCAGCTTGCAAACGACCTCAAGCCACCTCGCCCGAGCCCTCCCTTTTCTAACTCAAAGCTCTCTCGCACCAAGCTCGGATTCCCATCATTAGCATCCCAGTCAAAAACATGACATGATACATTCAAATCATAAGAGAGCTCGGATTTCCAACTCAAAGCTCTCTTGCCCCAAGCTCAGATTCTACAACATGGCAGACATCTTCGGCAGTCGATCTAGCATCTGTTCCTTCAATTCTCTCCTTGATGATTCGTCAAAGCCAACTAGTGGGACCATGCCAAGTCATTCTTCTTCTCCGGACTTGCGATCTTTCAATATTCTGATCAAGAGGCTTTGGATAATGTGCAATTTTGATCAGGCAATAGCGTTGCTAAGTCAGTAGATGGGAGGAGGGACTCATGCTGGATAAATTCAGCTATTGCATTTTGATTATCGGGCTGGAGAGGGATGGCCGGATGTTGGATGCATTGGAGGTGTTTGATGAAATAGATGAGATAGGTGTGGTGTTTGGTGCTATTTATCATAATGTCATGATTGATGGGAATTTCAAGAAAGGTGATTTTGAGAATGCCATTGCGATCTGAGAGTGATTATTGAAGGGAAAGCATGTTTATCCAAGAGTTGTCACTTACAATGTTTATCCAAGCATGTTGATGTATTAATCAATAGACTTAGCTTGATCGGGATGTAAACATGTTTTGTCCTTTTTGATTGGCCATGTGCTTTTGTTTGATTCTATATGCACTTAGCAGTTTGGTTTCATACAATGATGATAGTGTATTCAGTGCCTTTGGTTGTACATAATGCATTTGCTATTTTTTTAGCATGGTTCACAGCTTTAGGATGTCCTCGTTCTTAATCAGCATGACTTCATGTGAAATGGTAACTTTTTGGATTGCATCTGTTTATGAGTCTTGTGGCTGTTAACCAAGCTGCCAGAAGATCATTAATTGATTTTTGGTCTTTAGGATTCAAATGGTTTCAACTTTTGACATTTGCAATTGGTGGCTTTGATCATTGATTAACAACAGCGGCTTCCGACATTCTTTGATGACAATTTATGAAAATCTTGCTTTGGATCCAATGGATGGACTATTTAGATATAGCAATTGTAATGTGAATAAGGTCACCCTTGCACAATGTAGACATCTACTTGCTATTGTGTGTAATCATGGAATTGTGTTCCAGATTCAAGCTCCCTCTAAGATGTTTCCACTTGATAGATGGTTGGCCTAAAATCAGGACAATCTGCTTGCAGGTCCAACTAGACCCTATTTTCCAGTTTGATCATCTATGAACCATGATATTGTCATATAGGTCTCATGTGCTTACTTGATTCTAGGATGCTTTTGTTTTATGTTTATGTGAAGTAGGCCAATGTCATTTAGTGATAATATAACTCTTAGATAAGTTAGGTTGGTTCAACCAGAACTGGTCCTTTAGTTGATATCATGACCTCCTCCTATGAAGTTGTTAAATATGCTCTACATCAACAGCATGCAAATGGTTGAGCTAAGAGGTTGCTCAGATAAACTTTCCATTACAATTACAACCCAATTTTTCATAAGTTAAGTTGCCTGGCGTTAGACAACGCAGGTACTTTTTTGAGGATTTGCACCAAATACCCACCTACCTCTTCATAACTTCTCCCTTCCCTTACTCAAGTGGGGCAACCATCGCTTCCTTCATTGCATGAAAGATGACCCAACGGTTGATTGCGATGCAACTGATTAAAAATTAAAACATTTGCATAGTCTAAAGCTGGTTATGTACAAAGTGTGTAAGAAAATGGGTGAATATCATTGTATATCCATAATATACATTCTACAAACACCATTCATCTAAATGGGTGAACACTTAAAATGAGGTCACATGACCTTCAAAACATGATTTTCCACCATGTCAATTAGATACTCAAACTATGCAATCTTTCAGGGATATACAAAGCTATATTTCGAACCCAGATAAATTTAGATGGAAAAACTATCTCCACCATGCAGCAAAGTGGGCGCCCTTGCACCCAGAAGAGGTTGAAATCCGAGTCAGGAATATGGGCACCTATGCGCCCAAAATTCTGCCCAAAGGAACATTGTGGGTGCACATTGATAAGCTCATAATATATCATATTTTTATGTTTAAATTTATATATTTAAGATCTTCTTTTAATTTATTTTTAATAGTTTATATTAAGATTTATATGAATATTTTACTTAACAGAGTTTGTTTTATTGATCTATAAAATGAAATTGAAAATTACAAAAGATGTTGCATTAAAGCAATTTCTGAGACTGATGGAGACATATTTAGAAAATGTGTTCAATATGAAAG
Source organism: Pouteria campechiana (assembly GCA_036873735.1). Taxonomy (NCBI): domain Eukaryota; kingdom Viridiplantae; phylum Streptophyta; class Magnoliopsida; order Ericales; family Sapotaceae; genus Pouteria; species Pouteria campechiana. Next base: position 10,553 of record JAYJMB010001052.1, read on the forward strand.
TTTTAGCCTTTGTTCTTAGATTTTCAATGCATCAAGAATCATATTATTCTGAATTTATATAAGAAAGTTATGGTTAAAATATTGCAATTGTCTATAGAGCTTCACATTTGTCTGTTATTTCATCTGACAGAAGGCGTCACTTTGAAGGCTCATGATTCATATAAGATGGATGATTTTGACAAAGTGATCAATATAAAAGTTGTGGCCCCTAAAATTATCTATCCAATGCAAAAGAATTGTGCAATTCTTAGTTCACATGAGGAAGTTACATCCAAAAAAGTGCAACACTCTCCAAAGATCTCTGAGACATCAATTTCGGATAAAAACAAAAGGTGATACTTTGAGGGCCCATGACTCAAAAGGTGGTACTTAGATCTTAAAATTATCTATCCAAACTAGCAAAAATCACTCAATTTAGATTTCATATGAGAAATTATGATAATTCAACTAAAACTGCTCTGGAACATAAAGTTCTCCAAAGCAGAATAAAGAACTCCAAAGTTCGCTTTAAAGTTCTCCGAAGTAGAATAAAGAACTCCGAAGTTCACTTCAAAGTTCTCCGAAGTAGAATAAAGAGCTTCAAAGTTATCCGAAGTAGAATAAAGGATGCCGAAGTTTACTTTAAAGTTCTCTGAAGCAGAATAAAGAACTTCAAAGTTCACTTCAGAGAACTCCGAAGCAATGCTTACTCACTCTAAAGTTCACTTATTCACTCCAAAGCAAGCTTTAGAGAACTCAAAAGTAGGAATTCAAATTTTTGCTTGATCTTCAGTGTGTCCACAACAAGAAACAAAGTTTGAAATTAAACTTAGTTATTTTTCCATTTTTTCAGACGTTGCTGTCCAAACTATCTTCAGCAATATATTTTTTGCAATAGAGTTTCATAATGATCAGCAATTGCAATCATTTGAGTTATTTTTGGAAGCAAGGTTCTTTGTATACGTTGCTAAATTTTTAGAATACATAAACTGTTGCAATATTCGGAATGGATCTTTTGGAAATCAATTGTGCAACATCTATTATTGGAAATCGTATGGAAACAACATTTCCAGATGGAAAAGACAGAGTTATTTTTAGAAGAAGATTTCTATGCATAAGAGAGTTACAATTCATTGAGGAGTATTACTATAATCATCTTATCTGAGTTAATTAAGCAGACATATAGGGACATAGCTGAGGGGATGAGAGTGGAGCATAGACAGAAGAGTTGGACGGGAGAAGTTTTCCAAAGGAGCAAGAGAAGGATTTCGAGTTCTATAATCATGCATATTTCAGAGAGTTTTATTTCTGTTTTTATTATAAACTAAATTTCTTTTTCTGGGGCGATGATGTAGCCCTATTTAATATTCATTGTTAACAAAGATTGTTGGTTTATTAATTCAATATCATCTTGTTTCATTCATTGTATATAATGCAATCATCGAATTTATTTAATTGCCTGATCATCAATTATATGAATCAACTTGATTATCTTTAAGTAAATGGTTAAGGTAAATATCATATGCTAAACTATGTACTGTGCTCTTTTAAATGATTGAGTGGATGGTTAAGGTAGACACCATATACTAAACTATTTTACTTTGTTCATTAAAGTTCTTTTGATTTTCATGAGTTTTCAATCTCAATTACACTACACATCATAGGTAATTGGAATGGGAGAAAGTACTTAATTTAAATCCGGATGCCTAACTGTAATAATCATATAGTGGATAGAATGAACCTAAGATGCTGAATTGATACTAACGTTTCAACAATACTGAATATCATTGAGTGGTGAAGTTAGATCCCTGGACTCTTACAACCTGAAATCTCTGTTACATTACTTTTTGTCATTATTTTATGCTATCTTACATTACACTTTTAATTACTTAGTTTTTAAATTATCTTTCAGATTCAGGATAACTTAGCATTAGTAACTAAATATAATTGAATCAGTTTAACAGTTCTCTATGGGATCGACCCTTGCTAAGCACATTGTACTGCTATACACTTGTGCACTTGCGAAGAATTATAATTTAAACATTACCCATGCACCCAAAATTCTACTCGAAGGAACCTTTGTGGGCGCTCATGCACCCAAATGGGCTCCCAAGTGCCCAAACCCCTTCCCTCTTTTAAAATCCAATCGGAGCCATTTTTGCCCAAACATGCAATCCCTTTTTGCCTCACACCCAAGCCTCTTCCTCTTCGCCACTTTCTCCTCCATCCAAACTCCTTCCAAAATGAAATGTCCCACCACAAGTCATTTTTATTTCCAAATATAATCATCACTTTCATCCAAATATTCCTCATCCATGTTTTTCAAGAAAACGAATTCAATGACTTCAAATTGGTAACATGGGTTTAAGGCAATTAAAGCTGAAATATGAAAATTATACATAGAGATATTATATAATCAATAGTATAACCTTAATACTAGTGTATCATGAGAGGGGTATTTTCTCCAACGCTGTATCATGAGAAAATGGAAGACCTACAAGGGGGTTTTGGTTTCTAGTTTCGGGACTAATGGTCAAATTATAATTTCTCACAAGTGCACGAGTGTATAGCAGTATAGTATGCTTAGCAAAGGTCGATCCCATAAAGAACTGTCAAATTGATTCAATTACATGTAATTACTAATACTAAGTTGTCCTGAATCTAAAACATAATTTAGAAACTAAGTAATTAAAAGTGTAATGTAAGATGACAGAAAATAATGATAGAAAATAATGTAAAAAAAATTCAGGTTGTAAGAGTCTGGGGATCTGACTTCACCACTCAATGATATTCGGTGTTGTTGAGATGTTAGTATCAATTCAGTATCTTAGGTTCCTTCTATCCATTGTATAATTATTACTGTTAGGCATCTGGGTTTAAATCAAGTATTTTCTCTCATTCCAATTACCTATAGTGTGTAGTGTAATTGAGATTGAAAACTTATGAAGATCAAAAGAACTTTAATGAAATAAGTAGAATAATTTAACATATGGTGTCTACCTTAACCATCTACTCATTTATTCAAAAGAGCACAGTACATGATTTAGCATATAGCGTCTACCTTAACCATGTACTTAAAGATAATCAAGCTAATTCACATAATTAGTGATCAGGTAATTAAATAAATCAGATGACTGCATTATATAAAATGAATTAAACAAGATGATATTGAATTAATAAACCAACGATCTCTGTTAAGAATGAATATCAAGAAGCGCTACATCATTGCCTCAAAAAAGAAATTTAGTTCATAATAAAAACAGAAATAAAACTCTCTGGAATATACATTATTTTAGAACTTGAAATCCTTCTCTTGCTCCATTGGAAAACTTCTCTTATCCAACTCCTCTGTCTATGCTCCATTCTCGTCCCCTCAGCTCTGTCCCTAGATGTTTCCTTAAATAACCCAGACAACATGATTATAGTAACACTCCTCCACGAATTGCAACTCTCTTTCGTATAGAAATCCTCTTCTAAAAATAACTGTCTTTTCCATCCGAAAAGGTTATTTCCATATAACTTCCAACAATAGATGTTGCATAATTGATTTTTGAAAGATTCCTTCCAAATATTATAATAGTTTATGCATTCTAAAAATCCAGCAATGTATGTAAAGAACCTTTATTACAAAAATAACTCAGATAATTGCAATTGCTAATCATTGTGGACTCCATTGCTAAAAATATATTACTGATCATAGTTTAAACAATAGTATCCGACACATGAAAAAATAACTAAGGTAGATTTCAAACTTTGTTTCTTGTTATGGATGCACTGAAGATTGAGTAAAAATTTAAATTCCTGCTTTAGAGTTCCCTGAAGCTTACTTTGGAGTAAATAAGTGAATTTTAAAGTGAATAAGTAAACTTCAGAGTGAATAAGTATTACTTCGGAGTTCTCTAAAGTGAACTTCGGAGTTCTTTATTCTACTTTGGAGAACTTTGAAGTGAACTTTGGAGTTCTTTATTATGCTTTACAGAACTTTATATTCAAGAGCAATTTTAGTAGAATTATCATAACTTTCTTATAGAAACTCTAAATTGAGTGATTTTTACTAGATTGGATATCTATAACTTTCATGTTAATCACTTTTACTGATTCTACTTGTATTTTGATTCGTGGGCCCTCAAAGTACCGCCTTTTGTTTTCATACTAAATTGATGTTTCAGAGATCTTTGGAGAGAGTTACACTATTTTGGGTGTAACTTTCTTATATAAATTCAGAATTGTACAATTATTTTTAATTGGACAGATAATTTCAGGGGCTACAACTTTTATGTTGATTACTTTGTCTGACTCATCCATCTTATATGAGTCATGAGACTTCAAAATGACACCTTCTGTCAGATAAAATAGTAGACAAATGTAAAGCTCTACAAATAGTTGCACTATTTTAATAATAACTTTCTCATATAAATTGATAATAATATAATTTTTGATGCATTGAAAAGATAAGAACAAAGGCTAAAACTTTCATGTTGAACACATTTTTTAAATATGCCTCCATTAGTCCTAAAAATTGCTTTAAAGTAACATCTTTTGTAATTTTCAGTTTTATTTTATAAATCAATAAAATAAACTCTATTAAGTGAAATATTCACATAAATGTCAATATAAACTACTGAAAATCCATTAAAAGAAGATCTTAAATATGTGAATTTAGACATAAAAATATGATATATTATGAGCTCAACAACTATGCATTGTACACATACGCCCAGAAGACCCAAAAGACCCTACCATCAAAGAAGAATAAGCCCATCTCCAAGAAGAAGCTGAAGAGAGAGAGGCTCAAGCAAGGGGTATCTGCACTCGGGGAATACGTAGGAGATAATGCATTCCAGGACTGCTATTGGTCATGATAAGCTCATAATATATCATATTTTTATATCTAAATTTACTTATTTAAGATCTTTTAATGCTTTTTCAGTAGTTTATATTGACATTTATATAAATATTTTACTTAACAGAGTTTGTTTTATTGATGTGTAAAATGAAACTGAGAATTACAAAAGATATTACTTTAAAGCAATTTTTGGGATTAATGGAGATATATTTGAAAAATATGTTCAACATAAAAGTTTTATCCTTCGTTCTTAGCTTTTCAATGCATCAAGAATTATATATTCTGAATTTATATGAGAAAGTTATCATTGAAATAGTGCAACTGTTTGTAGAGCATTTGACAGAAGGCGTCACTTTAAAGGCTCGTGACTTATATAAGATGGATGATTCAAACAAAGCGATCAACATAAGAGTTGTATCCCTTAAAATTATTTATTCAATGCAAAAAGAATGGTATAATTTTGAGTTCATATGAGGAAGTTATATCCAAAACAGTGCAACTTTCTTCAAAGATCTCCAAAACATCAATTTCGGATGAAAACAAAAGGCTACTTTGAGGGCCTACAACTCAAAATATAAGTAGAATCGGGAAAAGTGATTAACATAAAAGTTATAGATTTTGAAATTATCTATCAAACCCAATAAAAATTACTTAATTTGGAGTTCTATAAGAAAGTTATGATGATTCTACTAAAATTGCTCTAGAACATAAAGTTCTTCGAAGTAAAATAAAGAACTCTAAAGTTCACTTCAAAGTTCTCCGAAGCATAATAAAGAGCTCTGACATTCACTTCAAAGTTCTCTGAAATAGAATAAATAACTCTGAAGTTCATTTTAGAGAACTCCAAAGTAGAATAAAAAACTCCAAAGTTTACTTCAAAGTTCTTTGAAGCAGAATAAAGAACTCTGAAGTTCACTTTAAAGTTCTCTGAAGTAGAATAAAGAATTTCGAAGTTTACTTTAGAGAACTCCAAAGCAGAATAAAGAACTCTGAAGTTCACTTCAAAGTTCTCCAAAGTAGAATAAAGAACTCCAAAGTCCACTTCAAAGTAATGCTTATTGACTCTAAAGTTCACTTATTCACTCCAAAGCAAGCTTCAGAGAACTCCGAAGTAGGAATTCAAATTTTTGCTTGATCTTTAGTGCATCCACAATAAGAAACAAAGTTTGAAATCTCCCTTTGTTATTTTTTCATGTGTCAGATGTTGCTATCTAAACTATAATCAGCAATATATTTTTAGTAATGGAGTTCCACAATGATTAGCAATTGTAATCATCTGAGTTATTTTTGAAAACAAGGCTCTTCGCATGTGTTACTGAATTTTTAGAAGTTTTTAGAATGTATAAACTATTACAATATTCAGAAAGGATCTTTTGAAAATCAATTGCGCAACATCTATTATTGGAAATTGTATGGAATCAACCATTCTGGATGGAAAAGACATAGTTATTCTTAGAAAAAGATTTCTATGCATAAGAGAGTTGTTATTCGTGGAGAAGTGTTACTATAATCATGCCATTTGAGTTATTTAAGGAAACATCTAGGGACAGAGCTGGGGGGATAAGAGTGGAGCATAAACAAAGGAGTTAGATGGGAGAAGTTTTCCAAGGGAGCAAGAGAAGAATTTCGAGTTCTACAATCATGCATATTTTAGAGAGTTTTATTTTTATTTTTATTATGAAATAAATTCTTTTTTTTGGGGCAATGATGTAGCCCTCCTTGATATTCATTATTAATAAAGATTGTTGGTTATTAATTCAATATCATCTTGTTTCATTTATTGTGTATAATGCAATCATCTGGAATGATTCCTTGGTTTGATAAAA
>JAYJMB010001053.1:0-61588 GCA_036873735.1 Pouteria campechiana
GTGGAAAAATCATAGTATAATCATGTGGATTTATGGTGTAAAGTGGAGTAACGACCCCAGGAGGGCGGGGCGTTACAACAATACCTCAACAGTGTGGCCATGGGTCATTACATCTAATCTGTTGGAAATAAGAATTACTCAAACAAGCAATCTAGGTAATCTTGGTGTCATCATTAGGGTATTTTTAGTTTGTATCTTTAGTTTGTGTCAATGAAATGAATATTAATAAGCCTCAAATCCTTAGACAATTTTTGAAAGATTCCAATGAAAGATGTGGGATTATAAACCTCTGATCATGATTTAGACATGTGGAGACACAAGAGAATTTTTTTTATTCAATACAATGAGTTAGCTTGCTACATAAACCTATTTTTATTATTAATTTCACTTTATCTATTAAGATTTATTTTATCAAAACCACAAGGCTGTCTGGTAGGTAACTGGGGTTGGGTATGTACTACATATCATGTAATACAAAATCATAAAAACTTGAGAAAGGGTTTCTTACAAACTAAATGAAAACATCTTCCTGATGTACATATGAGACCAAAACCACAACCTGCAAGTCAATAAAATTTCTTTAGTCTAAGATTGAAAAAAGGATAATTGGTTGTGGCATTTGATGAAAAGCTAATGGGTATTGATCACATAAAGCACCTTATTGCCTCTTGGATTTGACTTGACTATATTCAAAATTAACATTAATGACTAAGACCTCACAAATACTTGAGAAAAAATGCTAGTACCGCCTACAATGTTGAATCATTGATTATGAAATAGATTATTTCAAGAAAAAGCAAATGTAATGATTCATCTCAAAGTTCAACTATTAACCTTTTGGAAGATTAGATTGCTTTTGACGTAATTATGCACATAGCCCAGGAACCTATCATGATGTTCTAAAAGGCTTCTAACAAGAACCTGCTATTTCAATCCAACAACATCTTTAATCTTCACCAATAGAGTATTTGTTATGTTAGTTTTTTATTACTTTAAACTCTTAATTTGAGTTCTTGGAGTATACAATTCCTAATATCGAGGATTTTCTACTCTTGATTAAATTCTCAAAAATTTGGAATCAAAGTCTAAAACAACAAAGAATGCTTAACCCAATAAGATGGTCAGAATTGCTGCAATGATCTATATGATCTGATCCATCATGTTTACATTTTTCTTATGAGTTGAAATCAGGATATAAGTATATCACGTCCTTACTTATATCATGACATATACCGCCCATTTAATTATGTACTGAAAACTATTCTAAGCACTATGAAAACTGACCTTCTTGGTGCACTTTGCATCCTAGCAGTTTATGTTATAGAAAGTGTAATTAGCTCAAGGAGTGTAGGTAGTTCATCATAGGGAGTTGAAAACACAGTGGCAATCATTGCAAGGTTGGCCTTCATCTCCATTGCAGCCGCTTCTTCAGTACTTCCTCATGAAGTTGGTTAAGGGAGCATTGAAAATGGATTGGATCCTTAAGACATGTATCCAAGATGCGTTATGGACTATCCATGCGATGGGTAGTGAAGGTTTGATGAAAAAGGCTCCTGTTGCATCATTCATTACATTGCATTCCATTTACCTTCCTCAAGTTATTTTAGAAGCAAGTTGTTTTAGAAAGAAGAAACTTCATTTTAGAATTCTTAGGTGTATTCTAAAATACTTTTCAAGTTCAAGACAATTTTTGAAAGAAAGGAATTCTTACTCAGAAAATTAAAGTTAAAGGAACCCCCTATTGCCATATGTTTCTTTTTGTTATTTTGTAATTTTTTCTTTCTGAACAACAGTTGTAATTGTATTTCAAATAGTTTATCAATACAAAATAAATTTCTCTCAATTATGTTCTTTATTTCTATTTGTGCATCTATTCATTACATTGCATTTTATTTACCCTCCTCAAGATGTTTCAGAAGGAAGAGTCTTCATTTCAGAAGTTTAAAGTGCATTCTAAAATACTTTTCAAGTTTAAGATAATTTTTGGAAGAAAGGAATTCTCAGTTAGAAAACTGAAGTCAAAGGAAGATGTTTCAAAAAAAGGAATTCAATATGAAACTAAAACATTTTCATGTTTAATTTAGTTTAGAGAAGAATTCTAAAGATTATAGCGAAAGAAGTTATTAATTCAGAATAAATTTCAAAAGCACAAAGTTATTTTAGAAGAAAAGTATCAATTTTAGAAAATTTCAACACAATCTAAAATGTGTTTGGATTGTCATCACCATGAATATAGCTGTTTATTGAAGCATTCTCCAATGATTTTGAACAACATCTTGTTGAATTTGAAGCAAATTCAGTAGCTTTCAAATCTAATGTTTCAATAACTTTCCAATCAATTGAAACAACAAAAAAGAAATGTCTTAATATCTTTTAGCCACTCAAGAGCTGCCTAATTTCAGTAGCTTTGAAGCAATTAAAACAATACCAAAGCTATCAAAAATTCAACAATGTTTCAACATCTTTCAAGGCACACAAAGCTGCCCATTTTTTATAGCCTTCTACAATGCAAAACTATCCAAAGTTTAGCATTGTCCAAACACATTGTCCAAACAAGGCCAACAACAACCATCAGCTTCAGGAACTCAAAATGTTGAATTCAATCACACAACTACAGTAGCTTTCAAACAATTCTAATAGCTCCCAAAGTTGTCCAAGATTCAGTAATGTTTGGATACTTTCAAAGTTGTCAAACTACATTCCAAAGTTGTTCACTTTCAAGTAACTTCAAGTATTTTCAAAACTACCAAACTCCATTTCAAGATTGCTCATTTAAATCTAAAAAATCAGTAGTTTTGCTATCCATTTCAAACAAAAGCAATCCAATTTTAGCAACTTTAAAGCAATTGAAATAGCTCAAAGCTATCCAAAAATTTAGCAATGGTTCAACATTGTTAACTTCCAACATTCTCAAAGATGTCCTGATTTGGTGGTTGCTAAGGAGCTTCAAAGTTTTCTAAGATAAGCAACTCCAAGTCATCACTCAAACAAACATGCATTCATGTGTCCAACATCCAAAGCTGTCTAAGTTTCTACAATACAACTTTCACAATGCTTATGTAAAGAAGAGACAAAATAAAGTAGAAATCAGACAAATGAAGAAGCCAAAATTACTCAAGCATTTGACTATAAAGCTCATTTAAAAATCTGAAAAGTTTAAGGAACCTATTTGCAATCCTTGAAGAAAATATAGAAGATAAAGAAGACGTGCATAGTAGCTAAAGAAGAAAACTCCATCTGTCACCTTCATCTATAAAGAGTTGTCAGTCACTAGTAATAAACAAAGCCATCAAGCAAGTAGTCCATGCCTCGACTGAGTCGTCTGTTACTTAACAGACAACCATTATGTGAGCGACTAGAAAGAGAATTTGTCTACATGCCACAACTTCATCTATCACTAGATAAGTCATTAGACGAACCATTTGAAAGATTTGTCTAGGGGCTACAACTTTGTCTGCTAATCTCAATAGACAAATAGATAGACAAAGTATGTTTTATCTATTAGGAAAGAAGCCATGTTTGTCAAGAAGAATCATTTGCTAATTACAACAGACAAAAGCACTTCGGCTGATAAGAAGAAGAAAACTTTGTCTGGTAAAGGAAATTTCATCTATTGTGTAGAATCTCTATCCGTGCCATAAAGATCGTCTACTACTTAAACAAACAAATCCATCTCACCTAATAAAGAAAACTTCGTCTATCAAGAGAACGTTGTCTGATGAACAATGAAGAAGAGAAACTTCATCTGCACCTCTATGATTTAGTTGTTACTTTTAACGGACAAGCCAGAAGACGGAGTAAACTACTACAATGGTTTCTGACAATGACAAAGTGGTCTATAATATGGATCTACTCAGAGTTGCTTTGTCTATTACTTACAAAGGACAAATTCAAGTGACAAAGTCCTCAAATAAATTATGACATATCATGAAGAGTAGAAGCCATCTATGTCAGACATCACTAACTGTACTCTCTAGTCAAAATCTCATTCACAGCAAATTTTATAAAGCAGATCGGACAATTCAAGATTACTTAAAGATGGAAAAAAATTTAAAGAATTGTACTCTACATTTAAAGATTGCAACTTTCAAAGGCTGTGTCCCTTTAGGATTAATGAGCATCTTTCCATAATAATAAATGAGTTAGTCAACCAAGAAAAGTCTTCATTCAGTGTTTGCTAAAAACATAGAGGCACCTTCTTCAAAGTCGGCATTGCAGGCTTTCCAATTGGAAGTGAATTTCTCAAGAAGACAACTTTCCAATAGAGAAATCAGAACGGTCTTTAACATTAATAGAAAGCCAACTACCTCCAATGGGAAGACTTTTTTGAAGCAATATAAAGGTAGTCCACCTATAATGAAGAAGGTTGAGTAAACTGAGCGAAAAATAAAAAATATAGCATAAATAAGAAACGTCTCTCTCAATTAGACTATACTTCCTCCTAGATAATCAATCTCTATTATGCTAATAGACAATGAGCTTAAACATTCTATCATAATCATCTACCTTGAGCATTGATATCTAATGAGCTTCAACGAGATATCATTTTATTTATGAGCTCAATCTTTATACAAATCAGCCTAAGAAAAGAGGCAATGTAATATGTAAAAGAGTGGTGACAAATCAGCTATGTGAGTTTGTGGTGAGCTCGTGAAAACTATATTGTATGAATTGGCAGTGAGTTCGGAAAAACTACCAAGTCTGCTTGTGATCTTTGAAATGAGTTAGTTTTCTGGTGAACTCATAAATCCAGAAGAGTGTTAGGGACACTTGCGTTTATGCCTCTTGGAGCTGGAATCCAGAAGAAGTGTCGGGGATACTTGTTCATGCTCCCTAGAGCTTGAATCTAGAAGAGTATTAGGGCCACTAGTGTACTTCCATTATATGAGATATAGTGGAACCCAAAGCATGATGAGTTGGTGCTCTTAGAAGAGTGGATGTAAGGACAGGGTTCCCAAATCATAATAAAATTTGTGTTGTTTATGTGTTTACTTGCTTATTCTATCTTTCATGCACTTCATTAGTTTCATTAGTTGCTTGAGAAATTGCTTTATATCCTTCATCACTTCATCAAGCATAATATTATCATTTATACACACACACACACACACACACACACTCTACAACCTATTTATCATAGGAATAGCTAAGAGAAGTTGAACCTAGAAGTGAACCAGTCATACAATCAAATATGGACATTACATATATACTGCATTACTACTTTCTCTTAGCTCATTAAGTTTTATTTGACCATAATTTTTATATGTCAATTCACCCCTTCCCTCTTGAGTTATTCATCTACAAGGGACCAACATAGGGTTGCAAAGATTTGAGAAATGTTTAAGCTCACTCCTGTTGTTTCTTCAACCCTTAAATTGTCTCTTAGCTTCTTTTTAAATAGATTTTCAAAAACTTGATCTTGAAAGAAGTGGAAAGCATTTTTGAGACCTACATTGTTCAAAATTTTGATCGCTACTAGTTAGTAGGTGGTAAGTGCAGGTGGTTGGGATATTCAGCTATGTCCCAAGTGATATGGCAGGCAGTATGTCCAAGTGACCGTAATCATTTTCTGGCAAAACTCTTGGCTGCACCTTGTCATCCATCTGTAGGAAGTACCGAAGGCCGCTAGGTCAAGTGACTGCAGCATAAGTGATATGCATAAGTGGTATGTGAATTAGCAAGAGGCATCTTTAGATGAAGTTCTTTGTTTGAGGATGGTAGGCAATGCTCATAAGCGGCTGGTTCAAGCAGCTATGGTCCCTACATTCAACATTTTTGTACTTTTGCCACTTATGAAAGTTGAAATTTTCATTATAAATCAAAATGCATTTATCCACATATAATTAACATAAATCGTAGAATATGGATAAATCATTTGAATCATATTTTTGTGTTTATATAAATATAAGTTCATTTAAGCATGATTTTTTTTCATGTATGGAATATCTCTATGAAGCACATCCTTTAATTTAAGCAAAACCATATTTCTGATTGAACATATCGTAACATGATAAAAAAAGATGAATGTAGTATGAACCACGAGGATTTTCTCATTTTTTAAAATAATTATTTTTTGTAAAATGCTTGCACATAAGATATCTCATCATCAAAATCATATACAATAAACTAATAGAATTAAGATAATGAATTGCTACTGAGATGGGGATGAATTAAAAAAAGTGTTCAACATAGAAGTTATAATGCTTTTAATTACCTTTATAATGCATCAAGAATAATGTGAATTGGATATTATATGAGAAATTTAGAGCTGAAATATTATAACTATCTTTAGAGCTTTATATTGTGTTTTAAATTAAAAGCATCACTTTGAGGCTAATTACTCATATATGGAAGCTAAATCAGATAAAGTGATAAGCATACAAGTTGTATATCTTGAAATTATCTTTCTAAATTATCAAGAATCATGCAATTTAGGTATTATATGACTAAAATATAGCCAAAATATTGAACCTATGCCATGCAGCAGGTTAGTGCCGTTGCACAGAAATCCTATGCCATGACACTGATTCTGAATAGGGGAATTGGGTAGCAAGTTAGTGCCACAACACTATACCATGGCACTAGCTTTTTTTAAGGGCTTTTTTAGCCCATAACATTCTTGCCATTTTTTCTTCATTCTTTTCCATATAATTCCTCAATAATAATGTCTTGTAAATACAAAAAAAAATTGCATTCAAATGTATATATTATGCCTCCAAATATCTAGATCAAATCACATAATGATCACCCACTCTCAGATGTATTCGACTTTCACAACAATTGCTTTCCACTTACACTTAAGTACTAAGCTTAATAACTTCAAATTTTCAACTTGATTCATATCCACCAAGGCCTTAATAATATATCCCAACACTTGAATATGTATCAGACTCTTAGTTAGAAATTCTTGTTTTTTTGTATTGGCCACATGATAGTAGTTCTATTTGTATGTATGAAATTTGTTTTATTATGTTGTAATAGTATGTGCATCATAAACATGCACGATAAGTTGTCTATGTTGTTAGTTGTGGAAAATTGTGTAACATACAATTGAGGCCATAATTATGAGGAAAGATGAATTGGATAGTGACATTGATGAGTAAAACTAGTTTGATTTTAATGGACATAGTCTACTTAATAATGATTAGAAGGGGTTAAATGTATTATAAACTTGATTGTTTTATCCATGGATGGGATACATAAAGTGTTTAGACCTCATTGAAGTGAAATTGTGAATATGCTCAATGCTTATATAATGGTACCTTCTGAGATTTGAGGAGATTAATTGAAGATTTTGACTTATATGTTGAACTTTGACTATTTTGGTAAATTCCATGAAATTGATTGAAAGTCAAATATGTGAAGTATTATTGAAACTTGGTGATAATTAACATGTTTTAATAAGATTGATTTGAATGATTTGTAAATTGGTTGAACTAATTGATAATTCAAAACTTTACGTAGCTTAGAGCGAGATTTAGTGATAATGCTAGTGTTGGTTTGATTATAGTAATACTTAAGCACCTTAGATAGGGCATTGTGTAGTTTTTGAATGATCTAGTCAGATGATCAGAATAGCCCAACTTGCAGGGTGTATCATATAGATATGGATCTACAAGTTATGATTAGATTGCCAATTCTAGGCAATAACAAAAATTACTTGATATTGAAAGTTTGGAGGATTAAATTATTTGTAAGGGGGGTAATTTGTAATGCCTGAGGCATTAAAATAAGAAAAAGTAGATATATTGTTAAGGCCTTGATGGATATGAACCAGACTGAAAATTTGAAGTTATTAAGCTTAGTACTTAAGTGTTAGTAGTAAGCAATTGTTGCGAAAGTCGAATACATATGAGAGTGGGTGATCATTATGTGATTTGATTTAAATATTTGGGGCCATAATATATACATTTTAATGTGATTTTTTTGTATTTACATGACATTATTATTGAGAATTTTATGGAAAAGAATAAAGAGAAAGGGTAAGAACATGTTAAAAAGAAATGGTTTATCAATAAGGCACCACTTATATCCATTTTATAACATAGATGGAGGATGAAATAAAAAAAGTGTTCAACGCAAAAGTTCTCTTTTAGTTACCTTTACAATATATTAAGAATCATATAAAATGGATATCGTATGAGAAATCTAAACCTTAAATACTAAAATTGTCTCTAGAGCTTTACGTTATGTTTGAAATAAAAGGCATCACTTTGAAGATAAATTACTTATATATGGAGGCTAAATTAGAAAAAGTGATAAGCATACAAGATGTATATCTTGAAATTATCTTTCCAACTCATCAAGATTTAATGCAATTTGGGCATCATATGAAGAAAATATGACTAAAATACCAAACTTGTACCAGAGAGTAGGCTAGTGTAACGACACTGAAATCCTATACCATGAGACTAATTTAGAAAAGGGGAATTAGGCAGTGGGTTAGTGCTGTGACATTGGGTTTTTGTGATGCATCAAAGCACTAAAAAATATGACTTTTTAAGGGCTTTTTCAGCCCATTTCATGCTATGTTCTTTTCTTCTTCTTCCCATATCCCCTACTCCAAAACCCATCATTCTAAACTCAATTTTTTGGTGATTCAGACTAGAATCCTTTTAGATATACATGGGAGATCATGGGTTTAAGAATTAAAATTTTATTTTCTTACTATTTAAGGATGGTTCCATGGATGGAAACCCTACTGGACGTGATTCATTGTGGATTCTTGAAGATTTGAAGTGGAAGATGATGAAAATGGAAGCCATGCTTGGAAAATTAAGGCAAATCCATTTTTTTCCATTTGATTTCATATTTTTCATTTGCTAAGGTTTGGAACCCAAGTTGTGAATAGTGAAGTGGTGGGATTTGCGTGAATTTTGTTGTTAAAACCATGGAAAAATGATTAATCTATGCATAATGATGTTTCGGAACAAAATTGGGCATGAAAATTATGATTTTGCTATGTTAGGGTTTGAAGTAAACCGTGAACTGTGATGTGAGGGTGGAATTGAGTTGAAATTGTTGAGGGTTTCATGGGAAAAATACTTAATTATGTGATTAAAATATGTTTAAAAATTAATTAAGTCAGAAAAACCATGAGTTATGCTAAACTAGGGTTTTATGAATAGTAAAAATTGAAGAAAATATATGAATTATATATGATTACCATAAAAGGTAGTTTTAATTAGTAATTGATAACATTTTAAGGCTATTGGGTCATTTGGGTCATGAGAAATCAAATTTTTGGTTGTGATCCATAATGTATGTGGAAATTTGAAAAGGATTTTAGTGTATGATTATGTAAGCTATGAATTAAATGGATTAAAGACTTAATTGAACGGTTCTTAGGCATAACTAAATGTTAATCATGTTGTATAATAAGCATGTAATGTTGGGAATGAAATTTCTTCAAGACACCTCATTGAAATGAGAGATTAACTTGTTAATCACAATGTGAGAGAGTGAATTAGGATGAAAAATCTTCATGAGACACATAGTATAGTTAAGTGATTTTGCTATAATTGTAAATGGGCCATTTAATGAGCATTAGATAAGTAATTGATGTGTTAAATGATGATTATGGAATATGGGATCCTATGTTGAAAGCGTTATTAAAGAGAGACTTGAAATGGTGGCTTAGATGAAAACCCCTAAATGTGATTTACTTGAGAAAGATGAATAATTAAATGATTAGATACTTGAAAGTGTGACAATTGAATTGGGATATCTATTACATGTAGAAGGCCATTTGAGAATGGAAGAGAAGCTATGGAATGTGAAAGATTGTGCAAGTGTAATAGTATATTTCTTTAGCAAGGTAAGTAGGCTTCCTCTTTCTCTTATGGTTGAATGTAATACTGAATGGGGATATGAAGTATCCCATTTGTTGTATCTAGACATAGATATATGATTGGGGATAATGACTATCCCATTATTATTCTTTTGTGTATATATTCAAATGTCTATGTTGTGGGAATGTGAAGCATTCCATGAAATAGTCATAATGGTGGGTATTGGTTATTTTGTTTGAAAGTGTGAAATTTAGGGATAGATATTGTCTCATATCTCTAAGCTTATTCTTATGTATGGATGTCTAAACAAAAGGGATAGAGAAGATTCTGATGTTGGATATGAATGGATAATTCAGATAGTATGTGAATGCCCCAATTTTTGTTTAGGAATAGACATTGTATATTATATGATTGTGGATTTGTAATGATGGATATGAAATGTTTGTATATTGGAATATGGAGCATAATTATGCATGTTTTGGACGAAACATGTTATGTTATTGATTATGAATTATTATTATTTTTTTATTACTTGCCTACTTACTAAGTTCACCAAGAACTCACGCCTTCTTGTTTTAAATTTTTAGCTAATAGGTCAGGTAAAGAATTCCAACTATGGGTTGGGATTGGAGAGCAGGTATAAAAGATACTTTTGGATGGTATGATAAAATGCTGAGATTGGAATCACATTGTGTATTTATATATGATAATGTCATTGTGTATTTGTATAAGTACACTTAGATGATTTCAAATGATTTATATTTGTAATGTAATGATATATCATAATAGTGATAAATATATATGATATTGAAATAGATTATGTTTATTGTCATCATGGGGCGATGTAGGTTCTAGGTTATGAGTAAGTTGGGCTAGTCAAGTTATTTATAATTTTATTTATAATTATCAAAATTTCAAGTTTTAGATATGATTGGAAAATAGTACAAGTTTAAATACATAAAATTTAGGGTAGACTCTACCAAAGTTTTGGCAAAACATTTTCCCTAAAAATAGAGAAATTATTGAGAAGAAAGGGAATAGTAGCATCCTGCATAAGCCCCATAGAGAATAATATACAGGATGGCCAAAACACATAAGGTGGGGGTGCTAGGCATTACAATATCAAAGGTGATGAAGCATCAAGGCATGAAGATAAAGGATCAGTGTTGCCTTAGAGGTCATGAAGCCAACTTCAGATGTGTTGAAGCATGAAGCTGTGCCACTGAAGGATTAATGGCACTTTAGAGGTTATGAAGAGTCACTTAAGAGGTTAAAGAGAAGCTTCAGAGGTGTAGAAATAGCTATTGGGAAGAATAGTGGTCAAAGGGAACTTTAGAACATCGAAAGTGGTCTTCAGATTTTCTGAAAATAGAGCCATTGGCAGTAGAGTAAGAACACCTGACCTTCGAAAGAGCTTCATAGATGAATTTACTTACTTCAAAGAGTTTGAAGTGACGCGTGCCAATTACGAATGACCAAACCCTATCTTTAGAGATTTTGAAGTGTAACTTTAGAACATTTAAAGCAGCACAACGAGGCTATTTGCGCGGATTGTTAACAAGGCATCTTTTAATAGTCAAAAAAATACCAAACTGAGAGCAATGGCTAGAAATCAAATCTGGAACTTATAAATAGAAATTTCAAAAAGAAAACAAATTCTTGAATGGATTAAACATGCATCTGATATAAGAACTCAAGATTCTAAATAATGTAATCACTCCAACAAGCCTTAACATTCAAAGCACTTTAAAGACACATCTCTTCACATTAGAGGAGAATGAAAAAACTATAATGTGCTTTATTGTTGTATCTTTTATATTTGTTTGAGCTTTAACCATATATATATTTAGGCCTAGGAAGAGAGTTCATTATACACATTTATATTTGTATTGAGTTTTTGGATAGTTCTAAAAGCTAATGTGGAGTTGCTGGTTAGCTCGAATATTAGATTACGAGTTTCTGGTGAGCTCTTGAGAAACCAATTTGTGAGAGTTCTTGGTCAGCTTGTAAAACCAAGGAAAGTGTAATTCCAAGCGTTATAGTGGAACTCAAGGTTAGTAAACCTTGGAGAGTAAAGAAGGTGCCAATGGGGCCCAAATTAATATAATCCTTATGCTTTTATTGTCTTTGTGCTTATATATTTCCATTGTATCTTATTTCTACATTTGCACAACCTATTTGTTTTCCCCATACCATTTGGATTCCAGCTT
The DNA here is from genome assembly GCA_036873735.1 of Pouteria campechiana. Classification (NCBI taxonomy): domain Eukaryota; kingdom Viridiplantae; phylum Streptophyta; class Magnoliopsida; order Ericales; family Sapotaceae; genus Pouteria; species Pouteria campechiana. The sequence continues at coordinate 12,002 of JAYJMB010001053.1, forward strand.
TGCCATATAGCCTATGTAGCATAGCGAGCCAAGGGCTAACAAAAGATTTTAGAACTTGCCTATTTTAGAACTCTAAAATGCTAATATTAGAATTCTGAATTGCATCAAATGCAAAATGATTTTAGAATTTGCCTATTTCAGAACTTGGAAGTATTAAATTTAGAATTCTAGAATACAAGGGTGGCTAAGCCATTCAAAATTTACCTATTTTAGAACTCTAAAATTATAACTTTAGAATTTTCAAATACTCCTTGTTGCAAAATCTCACAAAGGCGTAGACCATTTTAGAATGCTGAAATGCTTATTTCAGAACTCTAAAATTCTAACTTTAGAATTTTGAAATACTCCTTGCTGCAAAATCTCACAAGGGTGTAGACTGTTTCAGAATCCTATAATGCTTATTTCAGAACTCTGAAATTTTAAAGCAAGGAAACGTCTCAACTCCCATGCATCCTCTAACACTTAACCAAAAGAAAACCCTTCAAATTCTATTCTCTCCTCATTATCTTAGAGCATCCATGAACCCCCAAAACCTTCCCAAAATCCTAGTCCTCAAATCCTTTCATTCAAATCTAAGTTCTATTCAATGCTGCAACGACAACTAATAAGAGTTTTCAAGCTTTAGAAATCTAAAAGCTCAACTTTAGAACTCTAAAATAGTGAATAATGATTGTAGAACTGGAGATTAGGTTCAATTCAAATTTAGAGGATTGTAGAAAGAATAAATTATAGCAAAGTTATGCTTTTAGAAGAAGATTTAGAAGAAGTGTTTTGACATTCAAAACTCAAATAGCTCACTAGACATGGAGCAATCTCAATTGACAGCATTCAGAGGTAAAACGAAATCTAGAACTCTAAAATCCTAACTTCCAATAATGTGTTAGAGTCTCAGAAGTCTGAATGTAAATTTTAAAATTCTAAAATCCTTATTGTCAATAATGTGTTCAAGTTTTAGGAGTTCGAAAACAAATTTCAGAACTCTGAAATCATTGATTTCTATTTGCAAAATTTCAAATGACTTGCAAAGTCATGTTAAGCTTTGCTATAAAACACTTACCATGACTGTGCATACACTAATATTATGCATTGGTTTCCTATTATGTGGCCATGCATATGTTAGTAGAGGCTTGAGAATCCTGACTTCGTTTGAAGCTACATTAGCTTTACAACTTAAGCTATCAGTTTTGCAACATTCATTACTTAATTTTTTTGTAGTCCTCGAATTTGTCTCTCTAATTCCTAGGTTAGGAAAACAAAAGATTACATGTTTTAATGGTGCGAATAACATCTCAATAGAATATATCATGCAGAACAAAGAATCTATAACAAACACTAAATATATACCATTACTTGAATGATGGTTGACCTTTTATCACTCAAATGTGCTTCTATTCGTTATTGGGTTTTCTTTAAACCCACCATTACTATTAGTGGAAGCATAAGGTATCCACTAAAATGAATAATGGGAAAGTAGCCTCATGAAGAATGATTTCTTTAACTTGGTATACCTTTACATTGGCAAACAATGTCCTTAACTCAATGGGTTGTTGTTCCATCCTCAAGACGCTTCAGTGTTGTAGAGGACGAGAGTTATTGAAGTAGCTTCAATGGAATAAGTTCATAGCTCATAAAACATGACATTTATGATTATCTCATTTTGTTTTTAATACTAAAACAAACCCATGAATGGGCATTAACACTTGTTTTACAAACCCAAAGAAAACACATACCAACCTGTACCTAAGCATTAACACCTATGCAAGCATGCTTCATTTTTAGAAATAGGAAATCTATTGGATTTTGCTGCATTTCTGATAGCAGTATGCATCCTCAAAATAGGTCAAGCATCTATGAAGATAATATACATTAATATAGCTTTTTATGGGTCTTTTTCTAGAGTTGAATTGCCATTAACCCTTATTAGATTCTATTAGACATCATTAATTATCATTAAACATTGTTAGATGGATTAAGCTGTGGTAGAGCCCACCGTAAACGTCCCTGAATTCTGCTAAGGCCCATTAACTCTTGTTAGATGATATTAGACACCATTAAACTCCATTAAATGTCATTAAATAGTATTCACCCTTATTAGAGCCCATTATACAAAATTGTTAAAGATTTCGTAAAGGCCCATCAATCACTATTAATCATTGTTAGATTTGATTATATCATATTCACTGCTATTAAATATCATTAAAACTCGTAGAAAAGATTCAAGTGTCATTTTTGACAAGTAATGTTTGTCAATATTAAGTATAATTATTTGAAAATGCATATTATGGTAAAATAAATTGATTATCTATAATTTTTTGTTGTCATAATTGGCTTAAATAATTTTTAAACTTATTTGGGCCTACTACGAACAGGGTCCAAAGCCCATTAATCTCTATTAAATATCGTTAAACGCTGCTAATCACCATTAAACAGGCTCATTAAATCTTGTTGAAGTGAAGTCTCATAAGCCCATTAAGTGTTATTAAAGCCCATTAAACAATATTAAACCTTATTAATGCCTGTTGAAAAGAATCAAAGTATATTTAAATTACTTTAACAAATTTCTTATCAACTAATATTATGCATAACTATTTAATCATGCATATTAGGTTAAGAATAATGATTATCCAAATTTTTGTTAAGTATAATTACAAAAATAGATTATTATACATATTTAAGCCCTCTTTAACTATTAATCCAAGCTCGTTAACCTCCATTAAACATTGCTGAAGCAATTAACTCTTGTTGAAGTTTGACATAAAAAGCCCATTAGATCTTGTTAACTAACATTAAAGTCTATTAAACCTCGTTAAACCATATTAAAGCCTATTAAACATAAATATATTAACAGTTGATATTTCCATTAAATTTTTTTAAAAATATATAAAAATTATCTTTTTAAAATCAATAATGACTAAATATTTAGGGAATGTTAAATCATTTAAATACATTATCTTATAATAACAACTTAACATTTTTATTTATATTATATATACTTTAATGTGTACCAATTTTGTATGATATTTGTATAATTAAATGATCTATAATGTAGATGGAAGTGATCTTAAATTTAAGCATTTCAAATATGATATTTACTATCTATTACATATATATTCTCATCAAAAAGGAAATTCTACTCTCAACCTAAAATGACAATAGTGTCCCTAGTTTTACTTAGTTAAAGTAGAATGCATTCAAATGGATCCCGCCACCAAAACTAAAGCTTCCGTGGCTCTCCGGCATCTCTTTCATGAAGTCGAATGTCTCTATCCATCTCCCAACATGCTCAACAATGCGATTTCCATTTCTACCATGATGTCTAGCCCATATAAGGCATCTTCTTCGGAGCCCAATTCCCACAAGACCATAGCTGGCATGTGATTTTGCTTGGCACTCTCAAGTACCCACCACAAGAATACCAGTAATTGCAAATCAATTTAAAGACCACGAAACAAAAAATTTATTACAAATTTACTCTAGCCTCTAGGGATGTTCGATTCCTAGCATATTTTCTATTCAAGCTGTGGTAGATGATCTAGGTCGGGATGTCCCACTCGAGACCCAATTCCTGTTGGTGGAAACCAGACATATGTCGCTTCTTGAACCGCCCGAGGGCAGTGTAGATGGGAAGTACCAGACTGTCGACACCGTCTTCCTCCGTCTCATCAAAGGCTCCTTCCGTGCCTGCCTACAAGGAAACTCCCTTTCAGTATGAAATCCTGAGTCACTTTCTCTTCATCAGCGCTAGAACCGATCCGTTCGCAGTCATCAAGGAACCAATCGACGGTGTAAAGTCTCGCCTAAGACATTTTGGCAGCTACCCGAGAAGAGGCGTCCTAGCATTATAAAGTATAAACTACTTCGATTGTACGTTTCACCTGTCAAACAGCTTCACATGCCTCGCATCATAGAGAATGGGATTTAGGTGGGGTCAACCGTATATGAGGTAGCTTTAGGCATATAGGCGTGAAGGAAGAAGACAGCGGCAGTAAGAAAAAAAATCAGCAGCGAATGGCAGACATGGCTGTGGGTTTTTGTCAGAGAAGCTAGCGACAAGTGGCTGGCGGTGATGCTGTGTTTCGCCAACTCAAAGAAGAGAGATGGCAACATGGTGTTTCCTGTTTTTTCCCAGTGACGGGACAACAAGATCCGGTGAGGAGATGACTTGCCGATGTTTGGAACGGCGAGAGTAGCGATTGGTGGAAGCTGATAGTCCGATGGAGGGCTGTCGGCAGGTGACACGAGGTGGTAATGGCGGTTGCAAGCGTCGTTAATCATCCATGTTAAAGTTAATGAGCAAATTTCAGGGGTATTTCTGGTACATGAAAAAAGTTAACGAATAAATAACTTAAATCAGTAAACCATCTCATGTGTGTTAACCACATGGTTTATTTTGTAAGTAATTGAAATTTGCAGTGCTTATTTTACAAATAGTGAAACAATAGGGTAAACTTTGCAATTAAAGAAATTTAAAGGGTTTATTCTACAAAAAACCCATTTTATTGCTAAAACTCATTTTTTTGTGACTAAAACTATTTGTTGCTAAATTTTAATTCTTACTTACAATAACAATTATTTTATTGCTAAGAGTATTTTTAATTTTATTCTTAGAAAATCTTTAGTGATAGATTTTGGAATAATGTGTTATTTGGAATTTATATATATTCAGGAAAATAATATACATCATCGTTGAAAATTATGAAATGGCGGGGACTTATCTTTTGCTGTCACGGATTAATGCTTTCAGTGATAAAAACAATCATAGTCATTGAAGTTTTGCTGCAAATGATGTCTTTTCATTTTAGGGCATGAGAAATCACTCGTCAGAGTAGATCGGGCTTCTTTGATTAATCCCTTAGGCCACTTATGCATGCTGGATGCAAGGGATGTATGCATGTTCACATAAAAGATGATGGATCAAGTTTCCTCAATCTTATCTTAGGTCACTTAGGCATGATTGCTTGGCTTAATGCAAGAGATGTATGGTTTGGATGAGAAGAGATGGGTCATAATAGTATAGACTTATCCAACTTTTCACTTGAGACAACGATCTGACAACGTAATGATGCCTTTCAGAATGCTTGCATGGCCCAGCAAGCAGGGATGGGTAAGGTCTTTAACTTGAATGCCTGGATTGATTTGAGATGGCCCAAAAATCAAAGAAAATGGTAGAAAAATAAGGAATAGGATTTTTCCAATTTCCTTGAATTATTGCATGAATTTTCTGGGGAGTTGCGTTGTGATTTTTTCAAAGTGAAGGTGCCTATTTATATTTGAACTTGGGCCTTTAGTAGAAGTAATTTTGAAAATATCCTAAAAATATTTTAAAAATTGCAAAATGGCCACCCCCAGAAAACTGTACACGCACGTGCGGTGCATCCGCCGGTGAGCGGACCGGGGCGCCATGCGCTAGTATGTTGCTCATGCGTAATTGTTTTTGGTCGGTGGCGGGATGTGGTTCAGCAACAGCGGTTGGTTCTGATGGCACGTGGCAGCCTGGTGGCGCCGGCGTTTTGCTACGGTGAGAGTAATAGCTCCAGCCAGCTAGTGGAGTCGATGAGGTCCCGTTAGGCCCTCCTGATTCCATTTTTTTGGGTCTATCTGTCCGGATTTCCTTTGAAAATTGTATTTTTAAATTTTGATTTGATTTTTCATTTTTTCCCCTTTTTTAGGCCTAAAAAATAAAAATGTGTTGTCCAAATGATAACCCATGGGTGATCACATGTTTCGTTGGAGTCGGCCACTCGCCCTTTCCCATATCTAGTTCTGACCTCTCCGTGACCATTGAAATGCCCATAAATGGTATTTCACGAAGAAATAGTATTTTTGCTTATTTAGACGACCCACGTCGACACAAGCAGCAGTTTGGGAATAACTAAATATGGGACTGTAGAGGTGGAAGCAACTGTCAAAAGAGGATTTGATTGAATATCTAGAAGTAAAAGAATTTAGGCCGAAATACCAAATGAAAGTAGATCCATTTATTTTCATTCCCGACAGAGGGAAATAAATTGAGAGAGAAAAAGCCAAGAAAAGAGAGATTCTTTCTCCCTTGTTGCTAACATTATTGGTCAAGATAGAGAAGGATCAAGACAGCAAGATCTAGTGAGATGGGTCAGAGAGAGGAAGAAAAATATGAGCCAATGACTGTCTTGCTTAGGTAAGGAATTTTGCTGCTCAATCCTTTTCCCTTTCCATTTTTTCTCCAAAAATTTTTGTAGAAAGATAGGGATTGAGATTAGAGCTCAAATATGACAGCCAAGCTTGGGCTGTTTGCATGAATAGCGATACCTAGGAAAATGATGGCCTAGAATTCGCATTGGCCCTTGAAAATTTCCAATCTATTTCCTCCCTAAAACTCCCTTCCCAATTCTTGTAAACAGAAAATGAGTTACGTTATGAAGAATAGTGCTTGAAATACGGAAAGTCGGAAAAGTTTTGGGCTAAATGATGGCCATGGTTACTTGACAGTCTTTATAAAGTGTAGAAGCAAGGAAATACTTATGAGTAGGCTGAACTTTGTAAATGAAAAAAGACATTATAAAAAAAGTGGGCGTTTAAAATGAAGAATGATGACAATGAAAATTTAAATATAAGTTTAAGTAGTGGTGAAAGGCTTCGATTAGAAGTAGAGTATTTTGATGGAGTCATTGCCCTCATTATGAAGATATCGTCCATCTAACTATTTAGGGTTTAGCTGAGAGCTTAGAACTTAAGATTGAGCAATTAGATGCCAAGATTGCAATTCTTCATGAGGATTTAGATGCATTCCTTCATGAGGATTTAGATTAAAAAATTCACGTAAGGCAGCTAAAAAATTTGGAAATAAAGGATAAAGAACACTTAATTTGCAAGTTAAATAAAAACTTATATCGGTTGAAAAAAGTATCAAGATAGTGGTTCAAAAATTTTCACTCGTTTATGCGAGGAAATGACTACAAAAAGACACATAGATAATTGTGTTTATGGGAAAATATTTTCATTATGTTTTTTGCTCAATATAAATGACATGCTAATTGTGGGAAAGATAAATTAAGAACTAACATACTAAAAGAGAAATTGTCTGAAGTTATTTGACATGAAAGATAGAGAGTAAGCATAATGGATCTTACAAAAAGAAAAATTTCATGATTATCATAAGAAAAATACATTAAACAGGTGCTTGAAAAGTATAATATGAAAGATGCTAAGTCTGTTTTTACATTATTGGCCAATCATTTCAAGTTGAGTACTAAGAATAGCCTGAATATAGAAAGAAAGAGAGTACATGGCTTTTATATCTTTTTTCTGTAGTTTGAAGTCTCATATATGCCATAGTTTTTATTAGACTAGCAATTAATCATGCAATTGGAGTTATGAGCAGATATCTCGCCGACCCAAGCAAGGTGCATTGGTGGATTATGCAATAGATTTTTAGATATTTGAAAGATACTTTTAGAGCAATAAAAAAGTCACTTTTAAGTATCCTTTCACTTTTGTAAGTGGAGTTAAAAACATTTGATATTTAATGCTACTTAGAGCCACAAAATGAAATACAGAAAATTCATAATGATAAAATCCTAATATGATAACTAAGATGGTTTCAAAGGAGAAGTAGGACCTTTGTAGAGGCTTGGTTCTCATGAGTGCTAAATGTGCATTAGGTTGGTTGTTACCCCACATGTGTATAAAGAAGGGATTGTTGGGTTGATCTAACTAACATGAGGGGACTCTTTACTTCTTAATTGTAGGTCTCACATAAGTTAAAAATGTTGGATCATCAATCAAACATTGGACTTATATGTGAATAATTGTGTTGTAGATCGTCATATAAGGTTAAGCCCAATTTGTATGATCTCTTAAGGTTTGGTTAATTTGGACTTTAATGTATTTGATAGGGTGTAGGCCTTTAATGTATAGAAATTTAAAGATAATTTTTATTTTTATAATGAGCTAAAATAGAAATACTAAAAGATAACAGTGAAGTTATCTATATATAGTGGTTATGGTTCCTAAGTCATACATGAGTTCCATTCTTTCTAGCATCCCATCATTAAAGATAAAGCTAAAAGAAAAGTTAAAGGGTTTTTGTTGAATAGACACTCTTAAATAGCTTGATTTTGATGATAACATTCTTAACCAACTATATTTTTAATGACGAGCCAAGACATGAGTGAACATTAAAGTACTAATAATTCATTCTCAAGCATTTTGCAGAAATATAATTTCAAATTTAACTTGAGAATAATCTTCATGAAGATCAAACAAAGAAACTTAGTAAATGCTTAACAAATCTAAGTATATAAATTACAAATATACTTAAAAGAAGAAAATAAAAAGTTTAAAGTTTTCAAGGACGCTTTTGAGTCAACGTCATATCTAAATTTCATTCTTTCAGAGTTGCTTAAGCACTTTGGAGATAAGAGGCTAAGTCTTTGGAGTTAACGAAGTATTTCAAAACAGAAGGAAAAATGCCTAGGAGTCACGAAGTCATAATCTTTAGAGTTAGAAAAGGCTTTTCGGGGCCATTGGAAAACTTTGGAGACAAAGGAACAAACTTTCAGGACCACAAAGTCATAACCTTCGGATTCAACAAAAATGCATCTAAGCAAACACAAGTGTTTTTGGAGCCATTGAATCACTTCAAAGATACAGAAAAATAACTTCAGAGTGATGATATTACTTCATAGTCATGAGCTTACAATCTTTGGGGTTAAGTCAATTACTTCGAAATCAATCAAGTTGCTTCGGAGTTACGGGCTCAAAACCTTCACAGACAATTAAAACACTTTGGAGTCATGAGCTCATAAGCTTTGAGGCTAAGTCAAGTTCTTCGGAGTCAACAAGGCATTTCAGAGACAACAAATGATAGTCTTCGGAGTTAATAGAACACTCTTTAGAGAACACAACTCATTAGAGTTAGAACAAAGGTACTTCGGAGATAAGAAAAGTACTTCGGAGTTCAGAGTTAGTCCTTCAGAGTCACTGAATAATAGCTTTGAAGACAAAGAACGCCTTTAGAGTTAGTCTCCACAATCAGAGTTAGACAAAGACACTGTTGTCATACCATTTTAGAGTCTCCGAAACACATCTTCGGTGCATCTGAAGAGACGACGACTTGTGTGAGCTGTGCAAAAAACTTTGTATTTCTTAGAAGCTCGAAGGATTTGAAGCTAATTTATAGCCTCCAAAATCTTGCTGAAAGTACAACGGTCATAAATTTTAACATTTCTCAGCATTTAATGATTTTCACCTACTACAGCAAAGAAAGTTAGAGATCTCAATATAAAAGAAGTTAAGCGAGATCGAAGAACATAACAGTTTTACATTAGAAAACAAGAGAGCATTTACAAAGTCTTTAAGGCTTCTTCTTCAACGATTTCAACTCCACTGCAGTTCATTCAAAGAAGCATTCAAAGTCATTCATTCAACCACTTTTGGATATTGAATCCTATTGCTTTTATTGCTATATTATTTGTGTTTATTGCTTTCAAACTTTGTATACAATTAGCTTGTTAAAGGCATTAATATTTATACATATTTAATTCCACGTATTTCTACAAGTCAAAGACTTGCCTCTATGTAGTGAAAACAAGTAGAATACTTGCTAAGTATTTATATAAGTTAGTTAGTGAGCTTAGAAACCAATAGGTGTATTTGTTTGATCAGAAGGTTACTGATCAAAAAAGGTGTTAGTAGAACCTAAGTTTAGAAGAGAAGGCTAACATAAAGACGTGAAGTAGAAACTAAAGTGAAGGGTCGAACCACTATAAAAATACCAATCTAAATGCATTATATTATCAGTATTTTCTTTATTCTTGCGCTTTGAATATTATCCAGCTAAAATTTTTAGGGACGAACAATTGGCATTAGAGTAGGCTTCACCAGTTATACCTTACTTTTTCATTCATGTAACTTGTGAAGAGATCTCTATGGCTAACTATTTCTACAACACTTCTACTGAAGGTCAATCTACTTCCAGACCTCTACTGTTTGATGCTACAAACTATGGATACTAGAAGATAAGAATAAAAAACTTCTTAATTGGCTTAGAATATTAGCTATGGAAAACCATCAAAGATGGAATGATTGTCCTAAGCAATGAAGAAAAATACACTATTGAGGATATTTTAGTAGTTGAAAAAGATGCTAAGGCAAATAATTGCCTTTATTGCACACTTACAACCTTTGAATTTGACAAGATATCCTCTTGAAATACAGTAAAAGAAATCTGGGATAAACTAGAGGTTGCACATGAAGACACAAAATAAGTAAGAGAAAATAAGATAAATCTTCTTGTGCAGAAATATGAAAGAGATAGAGTCAATTTTAGACATGTTTGGAAGGTTTCAAAAGATAAAAAATGGGCAATCTGAGAGAAAAGTATGTAGAGTCTAGAATAGTGAAGAAAATTCTAAGATCTTTATCAAAGTAATGGATGTTGAAAGTAACAGCAATCCAAGAAGAAAGGAATCTGTACACAATGAGTCTAGAAGAGCTTATGGGTTCTCTTATGACTCATAAGGTGTTGATGAGGTAGGAAAATATAGAAGAACCAAAGGGCAAGAAAGCAATTGCTCTTAAAACTGAGTCAGAGAATGACGAATCTCAAATTAATGCATCCATAAGTGGAGATGAAGACAAGAAAATGATAATGATTGCAAGAAGATTAATCCATGCTAAAGAAGAAAAAGTTTGAAAATAGTTTAAGGAACAATTTTGGAAGAAATGATAGAAAAAAGAATCACCCACCTGTTATAATTGTGGAAAACCTTAACACACGAAGTTTGACTATCCAAAGTCAGACAAGAGATAAAATGATTAGCAAAAGAAAAGGTAAAATTCATACTTTAACAAAAAGAACAATAGTAGCAACAACCACAACAACAACAACAACAAAATAAGCAAAATATTTCAGAAGAAAAAGAAAGCTCTAGCAGCATGGCAGATGCTAGAGAACATAATAAATGAAAGTGAGAGTGAGGAAGAAGAAAAACATGAAGCTCAAATCAGTCAACTCTCTCCAAACAGAAATACTAATGATGAACTTTACATGGTAATCAGCTTCATGGCAATATATGAAGAGTAGATAAATTCTGATTTTGAAACTCCCTAATCATTAAGAAATGTTAGAAGAATTATATTCAGATTTTATGACCTTGAAAGAAAAGTATAGAGAGACCAAAAAGAAGTTAAAAAGAATTGCAAATGAATGCTCCATAATAATCAAGGAAGAAAATTCCAAGCTCAAGAGTAGCAACAATACCAATAGCACACTTGAGCAAGTTATAACTGAAAACAATACTCTGAAAAAGACATTAAATTCTACCCTATTAAGAATAAAACCAAAGAAGAGAGGTGAAGGATTGAAACACAAACACAGTCTTCTTAGTATAAGTTAATTTTGTGACAAAGTCTACAAAGTTGTGTTTGAATCTCAATTTAGTTATATACTAGATTAGTCTCAATCAGTTATAGTATATAGTAGAAGAAATGAAAATATATATTTGGTTGATCTTTCTGATATTCAAACTAAGTGTTTTGTTATAAATCATAATGAACCCATATTGTGGCATAGAAGGCTTAGACATGCCAACAAAAATCTGATTGAAAGATTATATAATAAGGATCTAGTTATTTGCTTACCAAAACTCAAATTCGATAATAAGTTATGTGATGCTTGCATGAAAGGTAAGCAAGTAAAAGAATTATTTAAGTCAAATAAAGAAGTATACACAACCTAACCCCTTCAATTGCTACATATGGATTTAGTTGGACCAACAAGGATAAGAAGCCTTGGAGGGAAACATTACGCCTATATCATTGTGGATGACTATAGTAGATTTACCTAGGTAATGTTTCTAGCATTTAAAGATAAAGCATTTTCATTCTTTGAAGTATTTTCAAAACGTGTACTGAATGAATAAAGCTCTTATATTATTGTCATAAGGAGTGATCATGGCGGACAATTTAAAAATCATAAATTCACTGATTTTGTGAAAATAATGAAATTCTTCAAACTTTCTTTACACCAAGAACATCCCAACAAAATGGAGTAGTGGAAAGGAAGAACAGATCCTTGTGAGAGATGACAAGGATAATATTGAGTGAATACAGCCTTCTATAGTATTTTTGGGTTGAAGTAATGAACACTGCATATTATATCATTAATAAAATATTTTCTGGATCTATACTCAACAAAACTTCATTTGAACTATACTATAAGAAGAAACTAAATATTTTATATTTTCATACTTTTGGTTGCAAGTATTTTATTCTTAACAATGACAAAGAAAATATTGGAAAATTTGATAATAAATTTGATCAAGGTATATTTTTGGGTTATTCTATTGTTAGTAAAGTATTTATAGTGTACAACTTGAGACTTAAGATTATAGAGGAATTCATTTATGTCAAATTTGATGAACATACTAACTCTATGAAGAAAAATAATAATTTTGATGGTGAGACAGATAATCTTCTAGCAATTGTGAAGAAACTAAGATTACAAGACAAACAAGTAGAGATTCTACTATGAGAGACAACAATAAATGAAGTTGAACAATCCATAATAGAGGTAAATGAGGTAGGTAGCTCATCTCTTCCTAAAGATTGCAGGTTTATGCACGCTCATCTTGAAAACTAGATAATTGGTGATGTATTCGATAAAGTTAGAACCAGATCATCTTATCACCAAATATGTGACAATTTTGCTTTCATTTCTCAATTAGAATCAATTTGAATAGACCAAGCATTAGAAGATAAAAATTAGATTTTTGCTATGCAAGAAGAATTTGATCAATTTAAAAGAAATGATACGTGGACTATAGTTCTAAGACCAAACTATCAATTTGTTATAGGAACAAAATGGGTTTTCAAGAATAAACTAAATGAATCAGGAATTGTGGAGAGAAATAAGACAAGATTAGTTGCAAAGGGGTATTTTCAAGAAGAAGTACTTTGAAGAGTCATACACCTCTATTGTAAGGGTTGAAGTCATTAGAATGCTTTTTACATTTGCATCATATATGGATTTCAAGCTATATCAAATGGGTTAAAAAGTAAATTCTTGAATAATTTCATTAATGAAGAGGTATATGTAGAACAACCCCTCAAGTTTGAAGATCCTCATTGTACAATTCATGTATTCAAACTCAAGAAAGCCCTCTACGGTTTGAAATAGGCTCCTAGAGCTTGGTATGAGAGGCTAAGCAAATTTCTGATTGAAAAAGGTTTTTCAAGGGGTAAAGTGAATACCACTCTCTTCATAGCATGCAAATAAAGATATAATTATAGTTCAAATTTATGTTGATGATATAGTGTTTGGAGCAACTAATAAAAGTTTTTACTAAGAATTATCTAAGATAATGCAGGGAGAATTTGAAATGAGCTTGATAGATGAACCCAACTTCTTTTTGGGATTACAAATCAAATAAGAAAAAAGAAAGAATTTTCATCCACCAAGTCAAATATACAAAAGAACTTCTGAAGAAATTCAATATTAAAGATGGTAAAAGATATAGAACACCAATGAGCATATCGATAAAGATGGACAAAGATGAAAGAGGTTAATTGGTATGTAATAAACTTTATAGAAGCATGATAGGATCATTATTATATTTGACTGCAAGTAGACCAGATATAATATTAGTGTATGCATGTGTGCTAGATTTCATCAGATCCTAAAGAGTCACACATAATTGCAGTAAAGAGAATCTTTCGATACTTTTTGGACACACCAAGCCTCGGTTTCTAGTATCTAAAAGGTTCTGATTTTGATTTAGTAGGGTACTCAGATGTAGATTTTATTAGATATAAAGCAGACAGAATGAATACTTTAGGATTTTGTTAGTTTTTAGGAATCATGATCGTATTATTGCTTTTCAACAAACAAACATCTGTGGCATTATCAATTGTTGAAGTAGAATATGTAGTAGCTGACAATTGTTGTGCTCAAATCCTTTGGATGAAATAAGAATTAAGTGATTTTGGTCTTAACTTTGTTGATATTCCTAAAAGATATTACAATACTAGTTCCTTAAGTCTGACCAAGAATCCAATTTTACATTCCAAACTAAAATATATAGAAATTAGGCACCATTTTATCAGAGATCATGTTCAAAATTATAACATCTCCTTAGAATTTGTGCCAACTGACAATCAATCAGTAAAATCTTTACTAAACCTCTTACAAAAGATAGATTTAGTAAATTAAGAAGAGAATTAGATGTCTTGGATCCAAATGCTTAAATTAAAAATTAATAAGATATTTATATGATGAAAAATGTACAAAAAGAATAAATTTGAAAATTTACAGCATTTCAAACCCTCCAAAACACCCTTCGGATCCTCTGATAATCAACCAAGACACCTCTGAAAATCGATTATGCCTACAAAATAAAACTTTAGTACCTTCAAAATCTATTTCACATCATTTTGTAACCTCTAAGGGCTATGTTACCTCCGAAGTAAAGCTTCAGAGTCACCAAAGTAAAATAGACTCGCTGCCTCTGAAGATCGCATCTACTAGTTTCGGATCCTCTAATAATGTTTTGGAGAAACTTAAATCCCAAAATCCTATTTAAACATTCTAAGATCTCAGAAAACCTAAAACCTCTTTTCTTAGAGCATCCGAAAGCATCCCTTCAGAAAAACCTCTCATCTTTCTGCCGGATTCAAACTCCTCAGCTCAAGCAATTCTCTCATCGTATATTCTCCATCAATTTCTAAATCCTCATTTCTTTCTACTGTAATGGCAAGAACAAAAATAACTAATTCAAGCATCAGAAGGAAAGAAAGGGATAAAGCTTCAGAAATAGGTATGTTTAAAAGAGTAAGGCATGAGGATGATACATTTAAGGTAATTTTCCTTAATGAAGAAGATGCCTACTCTAGATATCTTGAAAAGTATGAAAGTAAGAAAATCATTGGGGGTAAAGAATTTAATTTTCAAGTATTCATAGAAAGGGGAATTAACTTGAAAGTATATGGGTGGTTTTGATTCCAAGGTGGGGCTGGTTTTCTAAGCTATAAAGAGACATGTTATCCTAGGTTGGTGAAGCCTCCAATCAGTAACCTGAATTCAAGTACTCAAAAATCAAAGATAGGAGAAATTGAAATAAACCTATCCCCTAATAATTTGAAAAGAATCCTCAACATCCCTAAAATTGACGAATAACATGTTGAATGGCCATCAAGTAGAGTGAGATTATTCTCAAACCTGGCAGGAGTTGAAATAAATGCAAAAGAAAATTACTTACATGTCAGTCATCTGAACCTAGATCTCAAATTGGCATACACAATGGTGATAAATAATGTTTATCCAAGGATAGGAGCCATACATTCAATTTCAGAGGAAAATGCAAAAGTGCTATGGGCTTTGAAAAATAAAAAAAAAATGAACCTTGCAAAAATCATAGTGGATCATCTATATCTAGTGAAATCTATAACATGATTTTCACTTTCATATAGGATGATCTTCATAAGAATTCTCACAGATGCAGGAGTAAATCTGTCCAGAGAAAAGAGAGAAGAGTCTAAGGACTTAGACATACTTGATGAAAAAACCTTAAAAAGAATGAGTTTCAAAAGGACATCACAAGGTTGGATTAGTGAAAAACTAAAAAAAACTGAATAACTAAAGAGATCTAGATTAAAAGAACAAGAATTAGAAAGCCCAACAAGATAGAAGATCTTGGAAATAAGAGAAGAACCTCTCACAAATGAGATTGAAATAGAGACAAAGAGAAAAGAAGAATTCTCTAGGGAAGATCTAAGAAATGTCAAAGCACAAGGGTTAGAAAAAGTATTAAGAGAAGAAAATGAGATAGCAACAGTAGTAACTACTACGTCTTTCACTCTCATCAGATCTTCATCACTCATAAGACCCACTCCTTCTCATCAACCATTCATACCAACCAATTCATCAATCCCCACTACACAACCAATCTCACACCAGCTAAAAGATAGACTGATGAATTTTGAACACTTTCTATCTACTCTAGCTCTTCAAATGAATAGAATGTACCATAAACTTTATAGAATGGATGAAAGGCTTAACAATGTCATGCCATCTATGATCTTGAGAGCTGATAAGATTGATCAACGAGTTGACTCTCTATAATCTCTAGCAAAGTCATTCAAAAGTCAAACTTATCACCCTCATTTCTCTCCACCTCCAACTCATTTCTCTTCACCTTCATATCACTTCTCTCCATTTAGAACCAACTCTCCTATAACAGTAATGTCTTACCCCACATAGTCTCCTCAATCTCCTCATCCATCATCTCCTACAATTCCAAAGGTTGCTCAACCTGTGAGTTAACCTACTAAAATCACCACTTCCCATCCTCCAACATAGCCACCATCAGTTCCAACCCCTAAAGTTAATTCATGCCAAGCTATTATTAGATATGGAACATATTTCACTGTTTCACTCCATCCAAATCATTTTCTTCCCCTAAGGCCAGCAACATGGCTAGACTGGACTTGGTTTGATCTTATTCGCCCAGGAGAGGTAATTCCTGAATGGATTAAAGACATTCCACTAGAATAATAGTCCTTCAATTCGACAGAATGGAGAAGACCTCCCACTCCTCCAAAAACTCCTCCACAACCTCCTCCACAGTCTCCTTCAAGACCAGTTGTTGATAATCGTGATATCCTTCTCATATCTCAGATCCAATCAGGATGATATTATCTGAGTTTGAGAGTAAATCAAAAATCAATTATGAAGTTGTTAGGATGTTTCTCTCTCAGTCCATAATTCTATCTCTTAAGGAATTTTCATTTTTTGAACTTGAGGATCACAACATTCTATATAGGATTTAACTTCTTCTAAATCCATCATTTACTCCAGAGTGTCATAAAATTCAAATTCCTGATAGAGAGTCCATACTTCAAACATATTCTAAGAAACTTCTTCACTTGCTACCAACTTTAAGAAAACCCAGAACCACTTTTTCATCTCCTTTAGGTCCTTAGCAATGCTTTTTTATTACTGAGGAAGAACTCTCATTCTACAAAACTGTAAATCTTCAAGCCATTGCTAATGATCTTTCTCTTCCATATCCTCAGTTATCTGATACTTCTATCCAACATAGGATATAGCAGATTCAGTCTCAACTAGTCCATTCACCACCAGCTTCTACAAAAACTAAAACCCCAGTAAACCTCCTACAATTCCAAAACCAAAAGCATCATCTTCAACACTATCATCTCAGCCATCCTCCTCTAAACCCAAGAGGAAGCTAAGGATTCCACCTCCAAAGGAACACAAAAGGGCTCATTTCTCCATAATAACCTTGTACTATCAAGAGTACAAGGCTCGAATGAATGCCAATATAGAAGCCCTCTTAAAAGGGACTCTTGTAGTCTTTCCTGAGTTATTAGATCCACAATTCAAAGAGCGTATTGATTTCATTTATGTTTATGGTTGTGGACTCATAGCATATAGTCATGAACCCCCTTTCGCAATCCTAAATGATCAATTTTTCATTCCACCTCCTCCACCAAAAAGACCCAAATCATCTCCTAAACCATCAATCTCTCAACCTAAACCATTCTACTGATTCTACTATCTCTGCATTATTTTGTTTTATCTCTTTGATGTACATTTTTTTGAAATCTGTACTTTTTATAAGGAATTCTTTCTATATAAAATTTTGATCATGTTTATAATTTTTTGTCATGACAAGTTCAATTTTGTATTGGTCATGTTTATTTTATTTCTGTCCACCTTTTCAATTCTAATAAAAGGGGGAGAAAATGTACTGAGAGTATGTGCTAAAAGCATGAAATTTGTATATGAAATATATGAATTTTTTGAAGGAAATATAATTGAATTCTTGTGCACCCATTTAGGGGGAGTTGCACTGAATTAATAGAATTTCATTGACACTCATGCAATTAAGTTGCTTTAAATTCATTATTAGATAAGTTTCAAAAGGTACATTACTTAATGTTTTGTCATCCTCAAAAAGGGAAAAAATGTTAAACATACACTCTTAAATAGCTTGATTTTGATGATGAACATTCTTAACCAACCATATTTTTAATGATGACCAAAGACATGAGTAAAACATTAAAGTATTAACAATTCATTCTCAAGCATTTTGTATAAATATTATTCCAAATTTAACTTGAAAATAATCTTCATGATGATCAAAGAAAGAAACCAAGTAAATGCTCAAGAAAACTAAGAGTATAAAAGTACAAATATACTTAAAAGAAGAAAATAGAAAGTATAAAGTTTTCAAGGAAGCTTCTAAGTCAACTTCGGATCTAAATTTCTTTATTTTGGAGTTGCTCAAGCACTTCAGAGATAAGAGGCTAACTCTTCAGAGCCAATGAAGTATTTCGAAAATAGAAAAGGCTAACTCTTCAGAGTCAGAAAAGGCTTTTCGAAGCCACTAAAAAACTTCAGAGACAAAGAACAACCTTTCGGGATCACAAAGTCACAACCTCATATTCAATAAAAATGTATCGAAGCTAAAACAAGTGTTTTCAGAGCCACTAAAGCACTTTGGAAACACAAAAAAATAATTCAGAGTGATGATATTACTTTGGAGTCACGAGCTTATAAGCTTCAGGGTTAAGTCAATTACTTCGGATTCAATCAAGTTGCTTCAGAGTTACGGGCTCAAAACCTTCAGAGACAATTAAAGTACTTTAGAGTCACGAGCTTACAAGCTTCAAGGCTGACTTAAGTTCTTTCGAGTCGACAAGGCATTTTAGAGACAATGAATGATAGCCTTTGGAGTTAATAGAACACTCTTCAGAACACACAACTTGTCAAAGTCAGAAGAAAGATACTTCAGAGATAAGAAAAATACTTCGGAGTTAAGAGTTAGTCCTTCGGAGTCACGAAATAATAACTTCAGAGACAAAAAAAACTCCTTCTAAGTTAGCCTCCATGATCCCGACATAAGACACGCCATTTTGGAGCCTCCAAAACGCATCTTTAGTGCATCCAAAGAAACGATGACTTATGTGAGCTGTGTAAAAAACTTAGTATTTCTTAGAAGCTTGGAGAATCTAAAGCCAATTCATAGCCTCCAAAATCTCGCTAAAAGTACAATGGTTATAAATTCGAACATTTCTCTACATTTAATGATTTTCATCTACCATAGCAGAGAAAGTCAGAGATCTCAATATAAAAGAAGTTAAGTGAGATTGAAGAACATAAGACTTTTATACTAGAAAACAAGTGATAACATTTACTAAGTCTTTACGGCTTTTTCTTTCATGATATAAAATCTACTATAATTCATTCAAAAAAGCATTTAAAGTCATTCATTCATTCAATCACTTTTGGAGATTGAATCGTACTACTTTTATTACTATATTATTTGTATTTATTGCTTTCAAACTTCATATGAAATTAGCCTATTAGAGGCATTAATATTTGTACATATTTAATTTTGCATATTTCTGCAAGTCAAGGACTTGCCTTTATGTAATGAAAATAAGTAGGATACTTGCTAAGTATTTGTAAAAGTTAGTTAGTGAGCTTGGAAACCAATAGGTTTGTTTGTTTGATAAGAAGGTTACTAATCAAAGAAGGTGTTAGTGGAACCTAAGTTTAGCAGAGAAGGCTAACTCTAAGAAGTGAAGTAGGAACCCAGGTGAAGAGTTGAACCACTATAAAAATACTAGTCTAAGTACATTGTGTTATCAATATTTTCTTTAGTCTTGTATTTTGATTATTATTTGGCCAAAATTTTTAGAGACTCAATTTACCCCCTCTTTTGAGTCACCATTTGAATGGGACCAATAATTTTCTTAGAAAAAATGTGTTGATTTAGAAAACCAACTGCACGATTCTAAACAACAACTAGTTATTATGGATTCAAGTACGCTTTTGCTTATTTATTTATTAATTTTTAGTGATGCAACATGAATGTTCTTGTGATTTATGTGATGGTGTTCACATAAGGATTATATTAACAAGTGGTATTAGAGCCTCTTCATGTTAAATCATTGAGATTAGAGAAATTTAAAATTAGAATGAGACATTTGATTTAGATTGGACACAAATCCACCTTGGCCATGGATCCTCAATAATCAGTTTTAGAATCCTTACCAGAAACAAAATCAGAGCTATCCAATCAATCTCCTATCAAGAACCCCCCTCTTAGATCAAATGTCGCCATCCTAATCAAAACCCCGGCTGCTTCTTTTGAATTCCTCATCCTTACCAGACCTATTGACTAGGCGGATTGGCTATAGACAGTTGACCAAACCAGGTCGGATGCACTGCATAGCTAGTCAGCAATGGGCAGTGATAGAAGATGCAAGTGGCAGTCGCTTGTGGTGGCAAATGGTGACGGTAGATGTCAGTAGTGAGTAGGAGCAGGTGTCTAAAGATGGGTTCTGATAGATAGACATGGCTGACCATACGAGGAAGAAAACTTGTTACCTTTTTTTATTTTGATTTGAATAATTGTAATGCCTTGAAATTTTTTGGTTGAAAAATAGTGATAAGTAGAATTGCATATGCAAATTCCATGATGCACTTCCAAAACACTTTCTAGCCATTTTGCAGATTTTAGCCCCTCTCCCACACCCCTTTCTCTTGCAAAACTACATTTCTCATGGATTTCAATAGATTTTGTTGGGGAAATTGAAGGTAAAGTGAATTGCAATTGTCCAGAGCAAAGAAAGTGTGAATTTAAGTGAATTTGAGCTGTAGAAAAAGAAGAGGAATTCAAGGGAAGAAGACCCACTTGAATTTTTAGGTAAATAATAGTAACAAATTAACAGGACTATAATTTAGTGAATTGAGCCTTGTATCATTGCAAAAAGAAGTTAAGAAGAGTGAGGTCATAACATAAGGTAAGTAAGTTTTGTTTTTCTCAAAGTTTGGTATTGCATTTCTTTACTTGCACATTCCGGGCATTTCTATGTGATTTCTATGTGATTAATGTCATATGATTTCAATGTGTTATACATAAATGAGAATTCTATTTTATTTCGTTTCATAAAGTTGAGAATATGAAAATATTGATTTTCTTATATTGGTTTGGGAATTAGATGCTTAAGCATGTGTAAGTAGTAGTATATGTGTGGTATGAGCATTCATTATATTTCATGATGACTTTAGATCATGTATTATATCAATGGTTTGTGTTTAAACTCTTATATGTGGATGTAATGACTGGTGAAAGCGTGTGAAAATGAAGTTAAATAAAGGTTTAATCAAGTGCTTAAAAAATTAAAATTAGCAGTACTGTAGCACCACTATAGCATGCAGCAAGGAAGTAGTGAGAGTAGCAATTTCGATGCCACGACGTCTAATTTGGAAGCCACAGTGTAGCACTATAGTAGTACTATAATGATACTATAGTGAAACTGTAGCAGTACTATAGCATAGTGAGAAAAAGACTTTTTTGAAAATTTAATTGAATATTTTTATATATTGAAAAATGTAATTTATATGGAAAAGATGAGTTATTAATATGATCTATGATGTGTAAAATGGAGTGTGGAGGTGCCTAAAAGATGTATAAATGTGATGGTATCGAGGGGATGTGAAAATGCCAAGATGGCTAGGCTATGCTGGATTCTGCCTTTGATGGCGATGAGGGTGGCGATCTCAATAATTCAACATGATTCCACTTGTAATGGCGATGAGGGTGGAGATCTCAATAATTCAACATGATTCCACTTGTAATGGCGATGAGGGTGGTGGCCTGAATAATTTGCTAGATTGGTACACCTAATTCCCTTATTTGGTGTGGATGGAGAACCTGTTATCCCTATAGGCCATAAAGGGCAGGGAGTGATCATCAGGGTTGAAAGAAACCTAGCTAAAGTGTGGCTCCTAGCAAGCTTCATGGACGGGGTTACAAGGAGGGACCAATTCATACCAAAGAGGGGATATAGGGCAATGTTGCCATGATAAATATGCATTAAAAGAACGAGTTGGATGATGCTAGGCAATCAAAAATATTGCAGCCTAGTAATTATGAAAAATACTAGAGATAAGTTAACATAAAATCTTAAACAAAACATAAATGCATGGTTTAATTGCATTATCAGTATAGTCATCATACCTTGGTCATGAATGGGTCATGAATAAGCATGTGAAATTGGATTATAATTTTAAATAATTATTTAATTGATTCATGTTTTATTCTTATACCTACTTACAGAGTTGTCCGGACTCACCTTATTTTAATTATGAATTTTAGTGGACAGGATAGAAAGCGGAGCCTACCACGGGGTTGGAACTCAAGGAGAGGGCTAGGCCATTATCCTTATGAATGAATTTTTGACCTTTTGTAATGTATAAAAATGTAAATTTAGGGATTTGGTTCAAATATTATGTAATTGAATGTTTATTAGAATATCATGATAATGGATTGTGTATGAATATGATTGATAGCCCATGGTATCGGATAAGCTTTGATACTAGGTAGGTTGTGGAAGTAGATGGGTTCACTAAAGATTTATTTGGATTATAGGTCAATTATAATGTTATATTTCACAGGTTTTAATAGGGTAGTCCAAAGGGGACTTTGTTAGAGTTTTCTCTCGTCACTGTCCCACAATAACGCTTCAGAGAGCGGGGCATTATAATAATTAAATTCAAAATTGAGGTTGTGGGGTCTACAAAAATCTGATTTAAATGAATAAATTGTCAATGTTCATGTTTGTGGGTGTTCTAGATAAGATGGGTGAATTAGATTTTCTAAAACATGACTGTATCTTCAAATTTTGTGTTGATAGTTTTATAGGGCCTAGATATTGTCCCTTAGATGCTTGTTTCGGTCCACTAGATCAGTCATGAGATATTTAGATTTCCTATTCTCATATAATTCTTAAGATCTATGGATTTAAAACTCAATGGAGATGAAAATTAATTAATTGGACATGAATTTTTTTATAAGGTTACTTTTAAGAAAAAAATTTAAGGAATCTTTTGGGCACAATTTACATTCAAATATTGGTATTTTTGTATATATATTTTGAGATTAATTAATTAAAATAAAATGTCACCAACATGACCTCTCTTGTAAAAATTAATTTATGTTTTTAAATATAAAAGTTTGTGCATTTGTAACTTATGTTAATATTGATGGGCCCAAAGGAGGAGCCTAATGGTATTAGAGCCTGACTTATCCAATACCCAGAATGTTAGGAGGATGTGAGGGCTGTTAAATCAATAATAAATGACATGCTTCATGTGTATTTTGCAAATTTTTAGAAAAATGGGGGAATGGTAGTATAGTAACATGAATATGGAAATTCTACTTTAATTAGTTGAATTGATTTCATATGTTTGTGTGGTTATATGATCTTGTAATGCTAACTTATGCAGTAATGGCATCGAGAAAGAGAATAGATAAGGGGAAAGCACCCATGGTGGAAGAAGGGCCACCATGGTGGTCTACCTGTGCTAGAACCCCAAGTGTGGTTATCAGAGAGGCTTAGTTAGAGGCCCCAAGAGAGGAAAATCAGCTTAGACAAGGTAGTGGTTTGAGACCAGCCTCTAATGAAGTTTACGATGAAGTGGTCATTGAACTCGAAGTGAGGCGGCAACCCAAAACTGAGGGTGATCCAGGGAGGGTAGCTTCGCCAATATTGGGAGCAACGCCTGAGTTTGGCACTATGATGGCCATGATAGTTATTCTCACCTAGACTTTGTAAGAGTTCATACAAACATAGAGAAGGCAAGTTATAGAGCATACTTGTATAGCTGAGCCAAGTGGGAGACTAGCTCCTAGGCTAGGGCAAATAATAGAGTTAGGGCAGACCTCTCAGGGACAGCTAGGCAAGGAATTAAACATAAAGGCTTTCCATAACATGAAGCCTCCTACATTTAAGGGGCAAAAAGACTACAGAATTATGGAAAAAGTGTTTACCTATATGCGATGCCTAGAAGAACACAAGGTTTTGTATGCTATCTACCAGCTAGAAGGTGATGCGGAACACTAGTGAAATATAGAAAAATTGGTGGTACCTAATAATGATGGTACTAGGCTGGCATGGGTCAAGATTAGAGAAAGACTCTTTCGCCAATATGTGCTTGCCAGTGGGAGGGCTAGGAAGGCCACAAAGCTTATGACCCCAGTACAGGCTTGGAGAATAGTAGAAGAATATGATGAGCAATTCAGATCCTTAACAAAGTTTGTATCATGAGCTTAGATCGATTCTCTTGAAATAACCTAGAAATTTCAAGAAGGGCTGAGATTATCCATTCGATGTGATGTGGCTCCCTTCATGTTGACTCAGTCTGAGGAAATACTAGAACATACTCATATTATAGAGCAAGTAGAAGAGGAGACTGCTAAATTCAGGGAAAGGAAACGTACTAGAGATGGTGATCTAGGACCCAGAAAAAGGCATAGGAATGATCAAGTAAATAGTCAAGAAAGCAATGTAACTTTAGAAAGTGTATGTCATATTTGTAGATAGCTTGGACATTTAAAGTTTGATTGCCCAAAAAGGTTAAGAGGACTGCAAACTAGATCAGCACTAGGGTAAATAAGTGAAATTAGTTAGATGTCAAAACAAACTTGGAGTATAAGACAGGAAGGTGTGATTATTTTTTTCTAATGTGGGGAATCAGGCCATGTTCAACGAAATTGTCCTACCCTATCGGGAAGAAGTGAGAGTGTGGCTTTTAGAGCACCCTCACAACTTGAGCGAGGTGTATTACAAATGAGTGATAGAGGCAGAGGGCCTAATGTGGCACTAGGATGTGCATAGGCGGAGCAGAGGCCCCGGATGACCCTAGTGATTCAAGCAACTAATGCATAGGAGGCTCAAGCTATGGATCATGTAGTCATGCATAATCTTCTAGTCTGTGATTGCATGACATATGTGTTATTTGATCTTGGGGCATCACAACCATTTATATTCGTTGCATTTGTAAATAGAGATGGGTTGCCTAAATATCTTATGCATCATATAGTGGAAGTATCTACTCCATTATAAACAATCAGCATAGCTTTTGAGGCCTGTTATGACGTGCCTATATTAATCGAAAGTAGATAGTTTTATGCTACTTTGATTCCATTAAATATGGAATGTCTGGACATCATACTATGTATGGACTGGTTAGCTAAATAAGAAGCTAAGATGGACTGCAGAACTAAACAAGTAAAACTTAAGACTCCTGATGAAGTAGAAATCACCTTTAGGAGTATGTCTAAGGGTGAGATGCAGAAGCCTGTTTTAGCTATGCAAGCTCTTAGTTTAGTGAGGAAAGGATGTGAGGCACATTTAGTACCTGTCATAGAAATTCACTTAGAGCACCAGTCATTAGAAGATATACCAGGTAGTACAAGAATTCCTAGATGTGTTTCTAGGAGAATTGACCAAATTGCCTTTAGAACAAGAAGTGGAGTTTAGTATCGATCGGTAGCCTGGAGCAGAACCAAGATCTAAAGCTCCATACTGTATGACACCTATAGAGTTAGCAGAGTTGAAGGTGTAGTTGTAGGATTTGATAAATAAAGGTTTTATCTACCCTAGTGTTTTATTTGTAAAAAATAAATATGGGAGTTTGAGGCTACGTATTGATTACAAAGAATTAAACAAGGTGACTATCAAGAATAAATATCCGCTGTCTCGCGTCGATGATTTGTTAGATTAGTTGTAAGGGTCGACAATCTTCTCGAAGATTGATTTGCAATCTAGATATCATTAGTTGAGAATTTAACCTGCAATATATTTAAGACTACTTTTAGAATGAGGGACAACTATTATGAATTCCTTATAATGCCATTTAGGTTGATGAATGCCCCTACTATTTTTATGGATCTCATGAATCGGGTGTTTAAACCCTGCTTGGATCAATTCATCATTGTGTTCATTGATGATATTTTGATATATTCAAAGAATAATGGAGAGCATGAGCATCATTTGAGATTGGCATTACAAAGACTAAGAGAAGAGAAATTATATGTCAAATTAAAGAAATGTGACTTTTGGATGAATAGTTAAGCCATGCAATCTCTAAAGATGGTATCTCAATAGACTCTTATAAAATCGAGGCTGTGGTAAATTGGCCAAGGCCTAGCATAGTGACAGAGGTTAGAAGCTTTTTAAGTTTGGCCAGATATTATCACAGATTTGTTGAAGGATTCTCAGTTATTGTTATGCCTTTGACTCAATTGACTCATAAAGGAGTTTCATTTGAATGGAATGACCAGTGTGAAGAAGCCTTCCGGGAATTAAAAAGATGATTAGTTGAAGCACCAATCCTAACTGTACTGTCTGGTAGTGGTGGCTTTGTAATTTATAATGATGCCTCCAAGAAAGGACTCAAGTTTGTATTAATATAGAAAAAGAATGTAATAGCCTATGCATCTCAACTATTGAGGCCATATGAGTGAAATTATCCCACACATGATTTGGTACTAGTTGTAGTACTCTTTTCCTTAAAGATATAGATGCATTATTTGTATGGGAAAAAATATAATAAGTATACTGATCATAAAAGACTAAAGTACATTTTTATGCAGAAAGAACTGAATATGTGACAGAGGTGATGGCTTGAGCCATTAAAGAACTATGATTTGAACATCCATTACCACCTGGAAAAGAAAATGTTGTGGCTAACGCTTTGAGTAGAAAATTTGGTAGTAGCATAGCATGTTTACTCACACATAAGAAAAAATTATTTGACGAGCTGAGGAGCCTAAATTTGCACATGGGTATGAAAGGAATAGTAGCTCAAATGTATTAATTAAGTATTCAGCCTGCTTTAATGGAAGAAATCAGGGCAATTCAGTGAGGAACTATAGATGAAGAATTCTTGAAATTAAAAAAGAAAGCCTAGCAAAACGAATTACCAGACTTCTTATTGGGTATAGACAACATTCTAACGTATTGTCATCATATGGTATTGCCTAAGGAAAGTGTAATAATATAGAAAATATTAAGTTAGACACATTATTCACCTTATACCATCCACCCCAGCATCATAAAGATGAATCAAGATTTGAAATCACAATATTGGTGGATTGGCATGAACAATTATACAACCCATTATGTAACTAAATGTTTGATATGTCTGATGAGAACATAAATGTCATAGTTTACTCCCTTAATACTTAATCTTTTACACTTATTTGACTCCTATATACACTCATTATTCTTATATTTTGATTTAGGAGACAATTGGAGTGGTTTAGTGCAAAAAGAAGTCAATTGAAGGATTTTGGATAATTTTAGCATCACTCCATAATTTGAGCATAACTCTCTCTTCCAAACTCTGATTGAGATGATTAAAGATGTTATAGAAACAAAAGAAAATTTTTTACAACTTTCATGTTGGGTGTTTTGAGAGATAAGGACTATACCAAGGGCAACTAAGAGGAAGAAAGCAAAAGGCAGGATGAAGTGCAAAAGAAGCAGTAAAGGAGTAAAGAGTAGTTGGAGGTAGCAGATCAGTGCGGCCAGCCCACATCTGGCATTGTTGATGCCAATATTGCTTCAAACAACCAACCTAGATAGCAAGGTGGCACCAATGGTGCTAGTGGTTGATCAAAATTTTTATTTTTTGAATTTTTTTGATTTTTCTTATTGTTGACTTTGTATAAAAGGCAGTTTGCTTGGGTTTTTTAGAATTCTTTTGGGAGGGTCTGGAGAGGATTTCTTAGTGGCAATCGATAGAGAAGTTTCTCTCCTCTATTTTATTTTATTTTCTTCATGATTTCATGGCCCTACATGGCTAAAATTTTATTCTTGGTTTAAGGAGATAGAAGCCTCAGAATTTATATACTGTGAAATCTAATTTGTTTTAATTGGTCAATTTATACTTTGAGTATTGAATGTTCTTCTTTGTTCATAATTATGATTTTTATGTTTAATTTCTAGGAGATCTATAGTTTATTATTTATTGCAATCTATTGCTAGATTAGATATCAAATTCATAATTGTTTAATCCCTCTAATCTGGGAAGTAACTAGGGTTTTATTTAACTAAATTAAATAAAATCGCATGTGCTTTTGTTATTTAACTTTATCAATCTCTACAAATTCGAAGCCTGCTATTAGAGTAAATCTCTAGCGAGTTTCTGAGGTTGTTTAGTAGTTAGGGTTAATTGGATCGTGTGTTTCTAATTAACTATATCGAAGGAGTGATAAGATAAATAATTCCAATGGTGAATATTCAAAATATAATTTAATTTATAATTGCATCAATGATCAGTTATGAGATTCTAATAGTGGATGTTAAAATAAACCAAAGTCTTCTTCTCTAATAGATTTTTATCACAACATTGCTCTTATTATACTCAAAACTCCCTCATTTTTCTTTACATTGTTTAAAATAAGCTAGATACTCCTCGTGGGATCGACCCTTACTCACACTACTATAGAAATTTGAAATTGGAATAAGGTTCTAAATTTTGTTACCTACGATAGCACACCAATGTTAGAGGTGAAAGCAGAACATTAGAGGCTGGGTGGCTTACTACAGCCTATCAAAATCCCTCAATGGAAGTGGATAGATATTACCATAGATTTCATTATAGATTTACCCAAGACTATAGCCGATTTTGACAGTATATGAGTGATCGTAGACAGATTAACTAAATTAGCCATTTTCTCCTAGTAAGAACTAATTATACTGCTTAGAAGTATTCTTGGATATATCAAAAAGAGATTTTGTAGTTATATGGTGTACCAAAAGTTAATATTTTTGATTAAGGATCAATGTTTATATCTAAATTATGGAAAGCATTGCATAAGTCTATGGGTGCACAATTAGACTTCGATAGTACTTACCACCCCAAAATGGATGGGTAGACTGAATGGGTAAACCAATAGATCAAAGATATGCTAAGAGTGTTGATCCCGAAGTTTAGACAAAACCCAAGAGGGGAGGGGTGAATTGGGTACTTAAAAAATTATTTCTCAACCCCTTTTAGGATTACTCCTCCTTCTAGCAATCAATCATTCAATCAACACATGGACAAAATAAGACACAATGATTTTTATAGTGGTTCAAGTAAACACTCTACTCCACTCTTCTAAGAGCACTTTTCTCTTAGTGTCTTGGGTTCCACTATTCCCAATAGTAGAAATATAATAATGTCCTCGACACTCTTCTAGATTCCAACTCTAGGGGGCATAAACAAGTGTCCCTAACACACTTCTAGATTCCAGCTCTAGTGGGCGTAAGCAAGTGTCCCCGACACTCTTTTGGATTCCAGCTCCAGAGGGCATAAACAATTGTCTCTAACACCCTTTTAGATTATAACTCTAGGGGGAATGAATAATTAACTCTTATCTACACTCAGACAATCACAACTCTTCTTGAATCTAGTCTCCACCATTAGCTCAAGAAACTTTACAAGAAATAAATATCAGAAGTTTAAGCATAGGGGAAGGCTTTTGAAAGTTAAATGCAAAAGTTAATGGTCTTCCCAAAGGTAGTTGAGAGCCTTTAAAGAAAAGTTGAGGAATGTTTGAATGCAAGGCTCTTGACTTTTTAAAGGATTGCAGAAGGTTTAGCTCAGATCAGTAAATGCTCTCAAGCGGTTTTTAAATGATTTTCTCAATACTTTGTTGGGTTCTTCCAGCTCCAATAATGCTTCATTTATAACTGCTTTGAATTCGAGTTGTTGGTGGTAAGTAAGCTTTATTAACAATAAAGGACATTCTGAATAATGTATTTTAAATTTTTTGACTTCTGCTTATTCCTCGTATGCTAGAATGCCTACAGCACCAACCTTGGAGAATATGATTTCTGGTTTCTCAATAAGCTCTGGCCAAGGTATTCCTACAATGACTGCCTCTTTCATTAATATGAAAAGATCATTATTAATGCTAAGCAAAGACCATTAATTTTTACTAACCATTGCTCGTCTTTTACTTATGATAGACAAAGTATTTGTCCTATTGTCCATAAGACAAAATTCCTTTATCTTTGTCTTTTATAAGTAACAAATGAATCATCCTTTCTATTGCTGCTAGACAAATCAACCATTCAATTTCTTTGTCTGTTACATTGTAGAGGCATAGATGTTTTGTTGCTTTAGTACTTTGTCTCTTGGGTTTATCTATTGTAAGTAACAGGCAAAGTGTTGAATCATAGATGGGATTTCTTCACGCCTTTGTCTAATAGAGTATTTTTCTACTTTGTCTATTAACGGCAGACGATCATGGAGAAATTCTGCTTTGTTTGTTGACAGTAGATGATCATTGAAGAATTCTTTATTCTGCCAAATGCTCCTTGCTTCTCCACTTTATTTATTGATTGCAAACGATGTTTTTGTTCTACTAAAAGGATCTTTACTTCTTTTGCCTTTGTCTGTTTTCATCACACGACCATTCGCATAGCTGTGGCTTTCTTATGATAGATGGAATTTGTTATACATACCGTCTTGCATCCTTCGAATATGATTTTCCATTTTGATAGAAACAACCAAGCCCTTTCACTCGTGCTTTATCTATTGGAATACTTCATCTTTTGCTTCTTTACTTGCTCAAGCCTTGTCGCCATGGAATATATTTTCTGTGCGCATTTTTCTGCATGCTAAAAACTTGATAACAATCATTAGTACATAATCTTTAATCAAGTTTTGTTTGTCACTGAAACCATACATTCGTGTCAACATTCTCCCCTTTTTTGATGATGACAAAACTTTATTAAAATTTATCTCATAAAGGATAATGTCCCTCTGAATGCATGCAAATAAAAAAATGTTTGCAATGTTTAATCATTTCATAAGTTACCATCTTCTGATGTTTTGTTATCTTGTTTTATATATATTCTATATATTCTCCTCCTAATTATTTAGAACGTATTCTCCCCTTGATTTCTCCCCTTGATGAGTTAAAGAGTATGCAGTTTTATATTTCCTTTTTGAGATAATTTGCATATTCTCTCCCCATTTTTATCAGAAGCAAAAAAGAAAACATCCACTCCTAGTAAGATACATATACAAATAGAAGTAGCCAGAAAATAATAAAAATATTTTATTTCATTCCAGTACAAACAAAGCTACATAATGATGACAAGAAGACAAACAATCAGCTTGCATGTAAAGAGCAGAAGAGGTTGCATGTGAGACTATAGACGAGGGAGTAAAGGGAGAGGAGAACTTTGCATCACAGTGGATGATACAAAGTTTCAAGGAAAGAAAGAGGGAAAGGAGATGATAATGAAGCTATTAGAGCTTCCTTTCCCTTCTCTTCAAGGACCCTAATCAATGAGGAGGTTTAACCTAGGGACAAAAGTAGTTGAGATATGAATTATAATTTTGAAAGCCACATCTTGAAGAGAAATGCTTGTATTGGTGAGGATGGTCTGGAGCATTATTGCGAATAGAAGTAATATCATCCCAACAAGAGAAGTGAGAGAGCTTCCTTTGGTGCTTCAATTTCTACTTCTCAATGGGCTTTCTACTAGATTTTATCCTTAGTGACCCTGCCCTAAGTTTTTTCATTGTTATGGTGCAGAGAAAGATTGTGATTAAGGAGTTATATAGATTGTTTATGTGGACTATACGAGGTGCATGAACTGATTTTCCAATAAAGGAAAAATAACTCTCGCTAAAAATAGAATTGGATGTGATAACCATAGTTGTAAGTTAATTATAGAAACAAAATGAGGTATACTTAACCTCGAAAACCAATCTTTAGATGAAGTGTGAATGAAGAACTGTATGCAAATAACTTTCTTCATCTGAGACGAAGCTTTATCCTCAAGATAACATATTCAACGTTGTAATTTCAAGCATAGAAATATTAGAGATTTTATTTTCAAATTATACATTTTGCATGTAGCATTCTCCTCTAATATTATAGAAACTTTCTAATGACAGTGGCTTGGTAAAGATATTAGCAAGTTAAGCACTCGTAGGCATATATTCTAGACATATATCATGTTTTTCAACATGATCTCTAATAAAGTGGTGCTTAATTTCTATATGTTTAATTTTTGAATGTAGGAGAGGTTTCTTTGTCAAGCATATGACACTAGTGTTGTCAAATTTAATGGTTATGTCTCTATAGCTTAGTCCATAATCGAGAAGTTGTTTCATCCATAGTAATTGAGCGCAGCAACTTTCAGTTGCTATGTATTCAGCTTCTGCTGTAGAGAGAGTAACGTTAGTCTATTTTCTAAAGAACCATGATACTAAACTATGTCCTAGAAGCTGACAGGTTCCACTAGTACTTCTTCTATCGACTTTATATCCTCCAAAATCTGCATCAGAATATCCAATGAGTTCAAAATCAATTCCTTTGGGATAATAAAGTCCTAGATTTTGTGAGTCAACTAGATACTTAAAAATTTTTTACTGTAGTAAGGTAAGATCTCTAGGACTGGACTGAAATCTAGCACATAAGCATACCATAAAGAGAATATCTAGTCTAGATGTAGTAAGGTAGAGAAGAGATCTAATTCTATATTATTTTTGATCTATGAGTTTACTTTTTTCATCCTTGTTCAGCCTTATTGATGTGCTCATTGGAGTGCTTGTTACCTTAACTTCTTCCATTTTGAACTTCTTTAATATCTCTCTATTATATTTGAATTGACAAATATAATTTCCATCATCTCTTTTCTTGATTTGCATTCCAAGGAAATAATTTAATTCTCCCATCATACTCATTTCAAATTCAACCTACAGGATCTTTGAGAAATCTTAACAAAGTTTTTCATTTGTAGCTCCAAATATAATGTCATCCATATAAATTTGAACTATTAAGATATCTTTGTCAATATTTTTGATAAACAGAGTGGTATCAACATTTCCCCTCTTGAATTTATGATCACTTAAAAATTTTCTCAACCATTCATACCAAGCTCTTAGAGCTTATCTTAAGTCATACAATGCCTTTATGAGCTTATAGACATGATTGGGTTGATCATCATTCTCAAAACTGGGAGGTTGATCTACAAAAATTTCTTCATTTAAATATTCATTCAAAAATGCACTCTTTATATCCATCTGAAATAACTTAAAGTTATTATAAGATGCAAAAGCGAGTAACATTCTAATGACTTCTATTCTAGCTAGAGGGGTATGTGATTCTTCAAAGTCAATTCCTTCTTTTTGAGAGTACCCCTTAGTAACTAATCGTGCCTTGTTTCTTACAACTAGCCCACTCTCATCCAGTTTATTTTTGAATACCCATTTAGTTCTGATTACATCAATATTTGCTGGTTTTAGAACTAATTCTCATATGTTATTTCTTTCAAACTAGTTGAGCTCTTCTTGCATTGCTACAATCCAATTTTCATCATTTAATGCTTGATCAATGTTGGTTGGCTCTATTGTAGAGACGAATGCATAATGACCACAAACATTTTGCAACCACCTTCTTATTTTGACACCATCATATATATATTTCCTATGATTTGTTTTCTAGGATGAGCATTAATAAATTTCAAATCTGTAGGAGGTTGATAAGGAACATTACCTATTCTTACCTCCTCTTCATTTTCTTAACTCTATACGTCTTCGTCGTTTGTGTCATTCTCTTGATCCTTCAATTTGAGCTTCTTCATATTTGTTATAGTTTTATATTCATCATTATCACATTCCTTTCTCGGGATTATATTTACTTCATCAAATTTAACATGTATGGACTCTTCTACAATCTGTGTTTTCTCAATGTAGACTCTAAATACTCTACTATTGGAAGAGTAACCAAAAAAGATAGCTTTATTGCTCTTTGGATCAAACATTCCAAGGTTATCTTTTCCATTGTTTAGCACATATCATAAGCATCCAAAGGGACAAAAATATAAGATATTTGGTTTTCTTCCTTTCCTCTACTCAATGGGGTTTTCTTTAAGATTGCTCTTATGGTAACCCTATTCAACACATGGCAAGCAGTACTAACTTCTTCTCACCAAAATTTTTTGGATAATTTACTTTCATTCAACATGGTTCTTGTCATTTCCTAAATTGTTTGATTCTTTCTTTTCATAACTTCATTTTTTTGGGGAGTTTTGGGGGATGAAAAACTATGGTGAATTCTTGCTTTTTTACAAAAATTAATGAATCTTCTATTCTCAAATTCACTATTGTGATCATTGTGGATGGATACAATAGATGTTTGTTTCTCATTTAGGACTAGCTTTGAAAAAGTATAAAATATTGAAAATGCTTTATCGTTACTAGTTAAGAGAATTATCCATGTAAATCTAGAGTAGTCATTAACTATCACATATAAGTATCTTTTTCCTCTAAGTATGGCTATATCTGATGGTCCAAATAAAACCATATGTAATAGTTCTAGAGGTCTCAATATAGATACTTTATTTTTATGATGGAAAGATACTTTGGTCTATTTTAACAATCGAAAGGATTTGCATATTTGATTTTTGTGATAGTTTAATTTTGGCAGACCAATCACGAGATCCTTTTTTCATGAGGATTTGATATTCGATATATTGATATGTCTCATCCTCTTGTGTCATACCCATGGATCATCCTTGACTGCAATTAAGCATTTTCTAACTATATCATCTAGCTATACTAAATAAATATTTTCATATCTTTTTCCGTTAAATAGTAGATCATTGTTTATACTGAATACATTACATACAAAAGGTTCAAACACAACTTTGTGACCCTTATCACATAATTGACTGATGCTTAGTAGATTGTGCTTAAGTCCTTCTATATATAATACATCCTCTATGCATGCTTTGAATAAACCATAAACTTTACCTATTCCCTTGATATGACCTTTAATATTATTGCCGAATGCTACTGTTTCTCCATCCATTGGCTTTAATTCTTTGAACATTTTTTTGTT
Source organism: Pouteria campechiana (assembly GCA_036873735.1). Lineage (NCBI taxonomy): Eukaryota > Viridiplantae > Streptophyta > Magnoliopsida > Ericales > Sapotaceae > Pouteria > Pouteria campechiana. The sequence continues at coordinate 46,714 of JAYJMB010001053.1, forward strand.
CCCAGTCATATGTCTCAAATAACCACTATCCATGAACCATGCATTTCCATATGTAGCTTTGAAACTTAGCTACATTCAAAGCAATTTTTCTCCTTATCTTGTTGGTACCCAAGTATTGGGTCCAATGATGTTAGTGAAAAAGTGTGGTATAATATTATGCTCATTCCTTGCGTTTCTATCTCATCTTAGCACCTTTTGCTTACATCTTTTTTGTATAACAATCATACATCCTATGTCCAAATCTTTTGCAGAAATAACAAGTATTTGGGACTTTGGTAGATACAATATATTCCATTGGTTTTTTTATCCAAGAAAAATTCATCAACCTTCTAATGTTTGGACAATTTTTCCTTTCTTCTATGAGGTTCACTCCCTTGGACTATCCAACGAATTTTTGTAAAATTTCATTACTTAAATATTCATATCCAAGTCCCTTTTTGCTAGTTTGACCAGTCATTCTTATAAATTTGGTCACTGATTCTCTAGATTAGAGAATTTACTCAGCATATTATTTAATAATTATATCTCTTTCTTCAGATCTCCAACTTCCTTTTGTAGAGATAGATTTCTTTCTACCATAATAGAATTTACTTTGACAGTTGTGTTAAATTATCTTTTGTTTTGAGTAAATTTCTGGCTAAGTGATTCAAACTCACTGAAGAGAGATTTGTACGATTGTTATAACTCATCAAATTTTTTGCATTTAACATAAGTGCTATTTGAGCTTGAAGAGTCAGAACTATAAGAGTAGTAAGATTTTACCTCTGTTTCTAGGTCTGTTATGCATTATTCTTTGATGATGATTTTCCGTTTGGGCAATGTAGCATATTCTTGCAAGATGTATAACTTCATTGTCATCTTTCTCTATTGAGCTTGTTGCAAATGAGTCTTTCACATATTTTCCTCTAGCTTGGTTTCTTGAAGACTTCTTGAAGTATTTCTTTTCTTTTATATCATCTTTCTTGTTAATATTTACTTTTTCTTCATTAGAACACTTCAGTGATAGGTGTTTGATCCCTCTAAATCTATAGTAGGTGGGGAGATCCTTCTTTTTTTCAGTCATTTTCTTTTGTTGTCTAGGTTGTCTCCTTAAAGAGCTGCCTCGACTGCTTCTTGCGAACTTTCTTAAATTTCTGACCATCATGGCCATATTATCTTCAAATTGTGCTGTTAGATTATGGTTGCTTCCTTTAGTCACTTTCAGAGCAACACTTTTCCTTGGCTTTGCCAGCTCCTCCCTTTTTTTCTTAATCAGCTCAGCTCATATGACTTTAATGAGCTGACAAGATTATTTACCAAAAGAGTGTTTAGATTCTTTATTTCCTCTATTATTGTAATCTTCTGCTTCCATAATTCTGGCAACGCCCTTAGTATCTTCATCACCTATTCATAATTTGTAACTTCTTTTTCCAAACCCTTCAAAGCATTAGTAACTCTAGAAAAATAAGCATACATTTCAAATATACTTTCTCCTTCCTTCATCCTAAATTTTTCTAGTTCTCCTATCAACATATTTCTTCTAGTTTCCTTGACTTATGAGGAACCTTCATAAATAGACACTAATTTATCCATATGTCCTTTGCAGTAGTGCAAGATGATATTTTATCGAACTTAGATGAAGATAGTCCACAAAATAAAGAGTTTATAGCTTTTGCATTATTTTGGACTAAGGTGGCTTTCTCTTTGGTCCGTGCATCCACTTTAGTAGTAGAAAGAGTGATTCTAACTTTAATAGCCCTCAAAGATTCCATATCATTGGCTATAATAATTTACTTCAACATTAACTTTCAGTAAGCCAAATTAGTTTCATCAAATAGGAGTGGCCGGGAAGATGATTGCCCCTTGGTGAATATTTATAATGAGGATGATGGGTTTTTCATTGGATCACTATAAATATTTATGTAGTTTGCTCTAATACCAATTATTGATCCCAAAGGTTAGACAAAACCCAAGAGGGGAGGGGTGAATTGGGTACTTAAAAAAATTATTTCTCAACCCCTTTTAGGATTACTCTTCCCTCTAGCAATCAATCACTCAATCAACACATGCACAAAATAAATAACACACAATGGTTTTTATAGTGGTTGGAGTAAGAACTTTACTCCACTCTTCCAAGAGTACTTTTCTCTTAGTGTTTTGGGTTCCATTATTCTTAATAGTAGAAATACAATAATGTCCCCGACACTCTTCTGGATTCCAGCTTCAAGGAGCATGAACTAGTGTCCCTAATACTCTTCTAGATTCTAGCTCTAAGGGGCCTGAAGAATTAGCTCTTGTCTGCACTTAGACATTTACAACTCTTCTTAAGGCTAGTCTCCACCACTAGCTCAAGAAACTTTATAAAAAATGAATATCAGAAGTTTAAGTATAGGGGAAGGTTTCTGAAAGTTAAATGCAGAAGTAAATGGTCTTCCCAAAGGTAGTTGAAAGCCTTCAAAGAAAAGTTGAGGAATGTTTGAATGCAAGGCTCTTGACTCTTTGAAGGATTGTAGAAAGTTTAGCTTAGATCAGTAAATGCTCTCAAGAGATTTTTGAATTATTTTCTCAATACTTGGTTGGGTTATTTTAGCTCCAATGATGCTTCATTTATAGGTGCTTTGAATTCAAGTCATTGGTAGTAGGTGAGCTCCATTAATAACAAAGGATGTTCTGATTGGTGTATTTTGAATTCTTTGACTTTTGCTTATTCCTCGTATGCTGGAATACCTGTAGTGCCAACCTTGGAGAAGATGAGTTTTGGTTTCTCAATATGCTCTGTTCAAGGTATTACCGCAATAGTTGCCTCTTTTATCAATATGGAAAGATTATCATTAATGCTGAGCGAAGACCAATGATTTGTTATGATCATCACTTGTCTTTTACTTATAATATATGAAGTATCTATCTAGATGTCCATAAGATGAACTTCCTTCATCCTTATCTTTCATAAGTGACAGATGAATCATCCTTTCTATTGTTGCCAGATGAATCAACCATTCAATTTCTTTGTCTATTGCATCATAGAGGCATAGATGTCTTGTTCCTTCAGCACTTTGTCTGTTGGGTTTGTCTGTTATAAGTAAGAGATGAAGTGTTGAATCATAGATGAGTTTTCTTCATGCCTTTGTTTGATGGAGTATTTCTCCACTTTGTCTATTAACGACAGACAATCATTAACAAATTCTTTATTCTACTAAATGCTCCTTGCTTCTTCCACTTTGTTTGTTGATGGCAAATGATCATTAATGAATTTTTTTTCTACCAGATGCTCCTTACTTCTCCGCTTTATCTATTAATTGCAGACGATGGTTTTGTTCTACTAAAAGGATCTTCACTTCTTTTGCCTTTGTCTGTTCTCATAAGATAACCATTGGCATAGTTGTAGCTTGCTTATGATAGACAAAATTTGTTATACCTACTGTCTTCCATCTGTCATATATGATTTTTCATTTTGACGGATGAATGGAAATAGCTGAGCCCTTTTCACTCGTGCTTTATCTGTTACAACACTTTATCTTTTGCTTCTTTGCTTGCTAAAGCCTTGTCGTCGTGGAATATATTTTCTATGCCCATTTTTCTGCATGCTAAAAACTTGATAACAACCATTAATACATAATCTTTAATCAAGTTTTTTTCATCAAAATCATGCATTCATGTCAAAAAAGAGTGTGTGTCCTATAGTGGGGTAAGGCTTAGAGTCAGTATCTTGCATTAGCCGAATTGCTTATAATAACATTTGCCATTCTAGCATTGGGATGGTTCCTTTCAAAGCACTATATGAGCGTAAGTGTAGGTAACCCTTGTATTGGAAAAGGGTTGGTGAGACAACTTTTGTAGGACTACAAATGATTGTAGATATTGTTGACAAGGTAGCTCAGATTAAAGAAAAGATTCAGATTGCCCAATCCCACTAGAAAAGTTATGATGATATGTCTAGGCATGATCTAGAATTTCAAGTAAGAGATAAAGTTTTCTTGAGAGTGTCTCCAATGAAGGATGTGGTTTGGTTTGGCACCAAAGGGAAGTTGAGTCCTAGATACGTAAGCCCTTATGAGATATTAGAGAGAATTGGTAAAGTAACATATCGTATTGCATTGCCACTTCGGCTGAGTGGAATTCATGATGTATTTCTTGTCTCATCATTGAGAAATGTGAGCCTGATCATTCTCACATATTAGCACAAGAAGAAATATAGATTAAAGAAATTTTGAAATATATTGAATAGCCAATCTGAATACTAGACAACATGGAGAAACAACTAAGAAAAAAAGTGATTCAACTAGTGAAAGTTTAGTGGGGCCATCACATAGATGATGAAGCAACTTGACAGCTTGAGGACACAATACTAACTAAGTATCCTCACCTATTTACCTAAGTTTCACGGATGAAACTTTTCTTAAGGAGGGTGGAATGTAACGCCTTGTAATTTTTGGGTTAAAAATGCTATACATGGAGCAAAATAAATTCTCTATCTTCATCCTTTCCAACCATTTTCCACATTTCAGCCCCTCCCACACCCTCATCTCTTGCAAACCTCCACTTCTTATGGATTAGAAGAAATTTTTTTGGGGAAATTGAAGGTGAAGTGAATTGCAATTGTCTGGAGTAAAGAAAGCGTGAATTCTAGTAGATTTGAGATGTAGAAAAAGAAGAGGAATTCAGGGGAAGAAGACCCAGTTGATTTTTTAGGTGAATAACAGTGGAAAATTAATAGGATTGTAATTTAGTGAATTGAGCCTCGTATCATTGCAAAAAGAAGTTAAGAAAAGTGAGGTCATAACACAAGGTAAGTAGGCTTTGTTTTTCTGAAAGTTTCATATTGCATTTATTTACTAGCACATTCCGAGCATTTCTATGTGATTTCTATTGATTAATGTCATATGATTTCAATGTGTTATACATAAATGTAAATTCAATTTTATTTGGTTTTCATAAAGTTGAGAGCATGAAAACATTTGTTTGAGAATTAGATGCTTAAGCATTTGTAAGTGGTAGTATATGTGTGATAAGTAGTAGTATATGTATGATCTGAGCATTCATTATATTTCATGATGATTTTAGATCATGTATTACATCAATGTTTTTTGTTTAAACTCTTATATGTGGATGTAATAAATGGTAAAATAGTGTAAATAGGAGGTGAAATAAAGGTTTAATCAAGTGCTTAAAAAATTGAAACTAGTGATATTTTAGCACCACTGTACTTAACTGTAGCATGTGGCAAGGGAGCAACACAGGCAACGATTTTGAAGCTACAATGTCCAATCTGGAAATTGTATTAGTACTGTAGTGACACCATAGCGAAGCTGTAGCATAGTGAAAAAAATGAATTTTGTGGAAAGTTTGTAGAATATTTTTATATATTGAAAAATGAAATTTATATGGAAAATATGAGATATTACTATGAGTTATAATAATATGTAAAATAGAGTGTGGAGGTACCTAAAAGATATATACATATGATGGTATTGAGGGGATGTGAAAATGTCAGGATGGCTAGGCTATGCTAGACTCTGCCTGTGATGGCAATGAGGGTGACGGTCTCGATAATTCATTGTGATTCTGCCTATAATGGAGATGAGGTTGGTGGCCTAAATAATTCGCCAGATTGGTACATCTAATTCCTTTAGTTGGTTCGGATGAGAACCTGTTATCCCTACGCATCATAAAAGGTAGGGAGTAATCATCGGGGTTGAAAGAGACCTAGCCAATGTGTGGCTATTAGCAGGCCTCATGGATAGGGGTACGGGGAGGGACCAATTCATACCAAAGAGGGGAGATAGGGTAGTGTTGCCATGATAAAAATGCATTAAAAGAATGAGTTGGATGATGTTGGGTAATCAAAAATATTGCGGCCCAGTAAATATGAAAAATACTAGAGATAAGATAACACAAAATCTTAAACAAGACATAAATGCATGGTTTGATTGCATTGTCAATATAATCATCATACATTGTTCATGAATGAGCACGTGAGATTGGATTGTGATTTTAAATAATTATTTAATTGATTCCTGTTTTATGCTTATACCTGCTTAAAGAGTTGTCCAGACTCACCCTGTTTTAATTATTGTTTTTAGTGGACTAGACTGAAGGCGGCCTAACAAGGTTGGAGCTCAAGGAGAGGGCTACGACATGATCCTTATGAGTGAATTTTTGACATTTTGTAATGTATAAAAATGTAAATTTAGGGATTTGGTTCAAATATATATGTAATTTAATGTTTATTGGCATGTTATGATAATGGATTGTATGTGTATATGATTCACAACCCATGGTATTGGATAAGGTTTGATACTGGGTAAGTTGTGGAAGTAGATGGGTTCAGTATATATTTATTTTAATTAGAGTTGATTATAGTGTTGTATTTCATAGGTTTTACCAGGATAGTCTAGGGGAGACTCTGCCGGAGTTTCCTCTTATCACTATCCCATAATAATGCTCTGGAGAGCGAGGCATTACAATAATCAGATTTAAAATTGATGTTGTGGGGTTCATAAAAATTAGATTTTGATGAATAAATTATCGATTTCCACATTTTCGGGCATTTTGGATAAAATGGATGAATTTCTACTAGATCAATCATGAGATATTTAGATTCCCTATTACCATGTGATTCTTAAGATTTATGGATTTAAAACTCAATGGAGATGAAAATTAATTAATTCGACATATAATTTTTTCTAAGGTTACTTTTAAGGGAATTTTTTTAAGGAATCTTTTGGATACAATTTACATTTGAATATTGGTATGTTTGTATACATATTTTGAGATGAATTAATTGAAACAACATGTCACCAAAGTGACCTCTCTTATGAAAATTAATTTATTTTTTCAAAATATAAATTTTGTGCACTTGTAACTTATGTGAATATTGATGGGCCCAAAGGAAGGTTGATATTTAACAGAATTGCATGTGCATCTGTGATGATAAACGTGTAATGATTATTTAGTTTTACATGTGAATAATAAATCAGCCCAAAGGAAGATTTATTTTTTGACATGTTCTTATTGTGAATGTTTGATGATTAGATCAAGTTATCACCTAAAAGTTAATTTATTGTCCAAAGATAAAATATTAATGGGGTACCTGGATCTTAATATGGAGTTTACCTATATTTGAATTTATTATTATGATTTTGGACTTGTACAAGCTTATTTTTTGTTGTTTGTTATTCTCTATTTAGCTATGACTCCTCCCAATATTACTAGCAACATCAATTCAATTCCTATGCTAAATGGCTCCAACTTCAAGTCATCAATTCAATTCCTATGCTAAATGGCTCCAACTTTAAGTCATGGTAAGATAACCTCTTAATAGTTCTTGGAGTCATTGATCTCAATCTTAAGTTAAGGATTGATTCTCTTTCACTTCTTACAAACAAGAGTACCTCTAATGAGAAGAGGGAGATGGATCAGTTGAAGAAATCAAATTCCAAGTGCATGATGATCGTGAAGAAAGTCATTCTGGAAGCATTTTGGGGCACAATGTCTAAAAACATTTTACGGCTGAGTTCCTTACAGATATTGAGAAGAGATTTGTCAAGAATGAAAAGGTTGACATAGGTATGCTCTTAACAAGTCTCATTTCAATGAGGTATAAAGGTAAAAGTAATATCATGGAGTACATTATAGAGATGTTTTATCTTGCTTCTAACCAAAACGCACTTAAGTTTGAACTTTCTAAGAAATCGTTAGTGCATCTGGTCCTTATATCTCTTCCAGCATAGTTTAACCAATTTAAGGTGAGCTATAACTATTAAAAAGAGACTTGGTCTCTGAATGAGCTCATAGCACACTATGTTTAGGAATAAAAAAAGGTTTTGGTCTCTAAATGAGCTTATATCACACTGTGTTTAGGAATAGAAAGATTGAAGTAAGACAAGACAAAAAGTGCTGACTTGGCATCAACCTTCAAGGACAAGGACAAGGTAAAGAAAATTAAGAAGGATAAGGAAGGTGCACATAAGGCACCATAAAAAAACAACAAAAGAAATCGGATGAACAGGAAAGCAATAGTTGTTTCTTCTATGGAGCTAATGGGCATAAGAAGAAGTAGTGCAGCAATTATCATGCATGGTGTGCTAAAAAGGATATGCTTATCAATTTAGCTTGTTCTGAGGTTAATTTAACTTCAATACCTAGACACATGTGGTGGATAGATTTTTTAGTATTGTTGTATATAATTTTAATGATAACAAAACTTGTAATAAGAAACATGTATGCTTAAATCTCTAACAATCATATGAATGATTATGAATTGATAAACATTAATTAACATAAATACATAATCATGAATGTTTAAATACACAAGCATATAGTCTTCATGTTGTGGTGTGTACATCATGAACATTAATTAATCTTTACTATATAAATCTGCTAAATCATACTAAGCACTATAATTATTTAAGTTTTTATATTATGCATTTAATAGAGATGTATATTATCCTTGCTTCACAAAATATTACAATTACATGAGGATAAAATACATTCTAATATTATATATGAAAACTAACAATATAGTAAGTATAGAAAAGATCAAGTATAGGATAATGATCATCTACAATAAACTTTCACAACTATCTACTATGTTCTGAAGGAGCTGAACTGATGAAAATCATGAAAGAAGAAGAAGAAAGCAGAAGGTTTGGAGATAAGCAAAAAAAAGGTCGCATTAGATGCTTCCACGAACAAAAAGCACTTTGAGACAAACAAGCCTTTAAAAATGTGCTACAACGAGCTTGCATTGTCTATCAACCTCACAAAGAAAACTTCAATAGACAAATGCAAAACAAGAAGTTAAAGATGAAGCAATGGTCAAAGAGCATAAAGTTATCTGAGAAACTTGAGCTATCTACATCGACCAAAGAAAACTTGTCTAGGATGAAGAAAGAAGAAGATGCTTCATCAAATACTCAGACATAGGAAGAAAAAAGAAATTGCCGCCCTAAAAATCATACATAAAGAAGAGAAAACTTTGTCTGATCAGCAAAGTTAGAAGAATGGATTAATCTGAGGATAAAAAGGCAATATGAACAAAAAAGGGAATACAACTTCAATTGAGCCAAGATAGCCAGACCAAGAATGAATAAACAAAGAAGTTGCAAGAACAAACCTCTTTTTTTTCTTGAATTGTACAAAAAAATTGAAGAATTTCATCTCATTTGTGAATCAAAGGTTGTCAGTTATGACAAACAAAGTATCTGCCAAAAGTAGAAGATGATGTTGAAGCTGCACAGTGAGCATAGACGAAGCTAAGAACAGACAAAGCACTACTTGGATCGAAATAGGACAGATAAAGGCACAATTGTCTATAATTTATAGTAGGCAAACCCATACGATGTGCAGAGTACTGAGTTAAAATAAAGCAGAACATAATTCATCTATCACTTTCATCAGACGGATGCCACACTTGGTCTGTTCGAGCAAGTTAAAGTAAGCTTTGTTTGAAACCTTCAACACAAAAGAAGAAAACCACACTTTGTTTGTTAGTGCAAACTGAGCGAACTTCATCTATCACCTCCAATAGATAATGAAGAACAAAGGAAAAACATCCCACTTTGTTTGTTCGTATAGAAGGAGAAGGTTATCAATTGATCAACCCAATTTTGTCAGCACCACCCAGAGTTAGCCTACTATCTACAACAGACAAAGTACATACATGAAGGATCAATCAACAGACAAATCTCCTAGAGGAATTTTGACAGACAAAGAAAAGTTTATGTTTTAGTCAGTTCGACTTCATCTGTGTCATTCAAAGTTTATTTGATACTTGCAACAGATAAATCACTCCTATGGAGGATTAATTGATAGATAAACCTTGAAGAATCCTTCTACAACTAATGGCAGACAAATGTAGATAAAGAAAGGTCATAACTTATTAAAGGAAAAACTTAATTTATATGAATATCATATAAATGGCATCTGCACTCGAGCCAACATTATGCAGACTTATATCAGTTAGCATTTTCGATAATAAGCGGTGCTGCAAGGTCTCCAACGCTATGAAAATTCAAAATGAGGAACACCTTTTAATACAGCTCATCCTCCTATCTGAACGGCAATGCAGCAGCTTGAAACAAATCGGAAAGGCATGTACTTCAATGGAAGAAAAATTCAAATGGTCTTATTCATTCAATGCTACTCTCATCTCTGCATTCAACGGTTCCCATCTTCTCCAACGGTCGATAATATGAAGAAGCTATTTAAGGAGAAAAGGTGGGATAATAAAAGGGGTAAAGGAATACTTTTCAGATGTGCTTTACCTTATGCAAATCCCTCCACCCATGGCTAGGAGTTTAAACCTTCAGTCATCTATTCTTGAGCTTAAACCTTCATATCCTTACGGCCATTGTTTACATTATGGGGAGATATTTTGAATTATATAGAGCTAAAAAAGAGATCAAATCTTCCCCTGTGTGTGAAAGAAACACTATATAAAATTGTATAAGTTTTTTGGTAAACTTGAAACCAGAGAGTTGTTGGTGAGCTCTAGAAAACCAACAAGTTTGCTGGTGATCTTTGAAACCAGTGAGTTTCCTGGTGCGCACAATGAGTGTGTGCTCTCGGAAGAGTGGATGTAGGGATAGGGTTCTGAACCACTATAAAAATTATCTTATCTATGTGAGTGTGTTTTCCCATCTGTTTCATTCTTTATGCATTTTATTGTTTTATTATCCACCTTACATCAAACCACACACAAGCATGAAAAGAGGAAAATGATCCAACAGGGGCTAAGCAATGAATTTTTATATGCCCAATTCACCCCTCCCCTCTAGGGTTAAGCTATCTTACAAGACTCTATAAAATTTTGGTGTAATAACTCACATCAATGTGTCTATGCAGGGTTGCTTGAGTTGCTGAAAGCCAAGTGATGGTGAAAGATACATCTATGTGGGTGATGGTAAGGTAGTTCAAGTTGAGGTAATAGAAAAATTTAGATTATTATTAAAGACTGGATGTTATTTTGATCTTAATAAGACATTTATTGTACTCTCTTTTAGATAGAACTTAATTTTTATTTCTGCTTTGAACAAATCTGGTTATTTTTGTTCATTTGGACATGAAAATTTTAATTTATTTCAGGATTCAAAATTGGTTGGTTCTAGTTTTTTGATAGGTTATGAAAATCTTTATTTAATTAATATAATTGCTTCATTTAATGAATCTTTGTAATTAAGTACATGAGGTGTAAAGAAAAAATTAACCAATGGAATTTGACTGCATTATAGCACAAGAGATTGTCATATCTCTAGATAGAGAATAGAGATATTTGTATCAGATGAGATTCTAGATCCTTTAGATTTCATAGATTTTAATATTTGTGTTAATTATATAAAGGAAAAATAAATCAATAAAAGGGGATTTGAAGCGAACAGGACTTTGGATGTCTTGGAACTTATACATACAGATATCTGTGTGTCATTCCCTATAACTGATTGGAATGGTCAATAATATTTTATAACATTCATAGACAATTTTTCTAAATATGGTTACATATATCTCATTCATAAAAAGTCATGGTCGTTGGATGTATTAAAAATTATAAGGCTAAAGTTGAGAACTAACTCAGCAAAAGGCTCAAAAGTGTTAGATATAATCGTGGTGGTGAATACTATGGCAAATACGATAGTTCAAGTGAACAATATCCTGTACCATTTGCTAAATTTCAAGAGATATGCAATATCATCCCACAATATACTATGTTGGATTTGCCCTCTATGAATGGTATTGCAAAAAGATGAAATAGAATGCTGAAGAACATGGTGAGGAGTATGATTTCTCATAATACCTTACCAAAATCACTCTAGGGAGAAGCACTTAAGATTGTAGCTCATATCCTTAACAGAGTTCCAACTAAAGTGACTGCCAAAACCTCTTATGAACTTTGGATAGTCAAGAAGCCTAGCTTAAAGCACTTACACATTTGGAGATGTTCAACTAAAGTAAGGCCTTATAGGCTCAATGAAAGGAAACTAGACTCAAGGATAGTGAGTTGCTAGTTTATTGGATACTCTAAAAGATCCAAGAGGTACAAGTTTTATGATCCCACGACTAAGTCAAATTTTGAATCAAGAAACACTCGATTCTTTGAGGATGCTAAGTTTGTGGGAGGAGATATGGTTAGGGACTTTGTCTTTGAAGAGGAATTTATCATGATCTCATTTTTAACCTTATTATTGGCATTGATCATGATCCCATTCCTGACCATGTTCAAGACACAATAGATCAAGATAATGTTAGAGAACCTCTCATTCAAGAAATTATTCCAGAAGAACAAACTTTACCACCTTAAGAACCTATGCTATTAAGAAGATCCACTGGAAAGAGGAAAAGTGAAGTGCTAGATGATTACATTGTATTTCTCTAAGAATATGAGGTTGATAACGAAGTGATAGAAGATGATCCGATCAACTTGCATCAAGCCATGGAAAGTTTGAACTCTCAAAAGTAGATTGATGTAATGAATGAGGAGATTAAGTCCATGAAGGATAATGACATGTGGGATCTTATTCCATTGCCAGAAGGTGCAAAACTCATTGGTTGCAAATGGATATTTAAGACCAAGAGGGATTCGAAAGGTGATGTGGAGAGGTATAAGGCTTGTCTTATTGCAAAAGGCTTTATATAGAAAGAAGGCATTGACTATAAAGAGGCTTTCCCTTTGGTTTTTTTGAAAGACTCTTTCAAGACTATAATGGCATTGGTGGTGCATTTCAATCTTGAGTTATATCAAATGGATGTAAAGACAGTATTTCTAAATGGAGAAATTGATGAAACAATTTATATAGTGCATCCAAAAACTTTATATATAGAGATGCAAAGAAAATAGCTTACAAACTCAAAAAATTCATCTATGGGCTCAAGCAAGAATCTCAACAATGGTATTTCAAGTTTCATTAAGTAATCATCTCATTTGACTTTGAGATGAATTTGGTTAATGATTGTGTATACCTTAAGTTCTATGAGAGCATGTATATTTTTTTGGTTTTGTATGTTGATGATATGTTACTTGCCAGCAATGATATAGGCTGATTGCACGAAAGTAAGAGATTTCTATCTAAGAATTTTGAGATAAAAGATCTTGGTGACGCCTCTTTTGTATTAGACATTCATATACACTGGGATCACTTTTGGGGTATTTTTGGATTATTATAAAGGAGCTATATTGAAAAGGTTCTTAAGATATATGACATGCAAGATTATAAACTAGGTGATACCCCCGTGGCTAAGGGAGACAAGATTAGTCTCAAATAATGCCCTAAGAGTGATTTTGAGAAAAATGAAATGCAAAAGATTTCTTATGCATTAATAGTAGAGAGTTTGATGTATGCTCAAGTTTGTATGTGACCAGTTATTGTATACATTACTAAGATGTTTGGTAGATATTTAAGCAATCCAAGAGTGAATAATTGAAAAGTAGGAAAACAGGTTTTGCAATTCTTATAGAGAATAATAGACTACATGCTTACGTATTGGGGGTCGGATTAGCTTGAGATCGTTGGGTAAACTGACTCCAATCATGTTGGAGGCTAAGATAGTATAAAATCTACATCAGGCTTTATCTACCTACTAGTTAGAGGTGCTATCTCTCCTAGAAAAGTGCACAATCTCTTTTGGCCTCTTCTACTATGGGGGCAGAGTTCATAGTGTGTTATAATGCCAATCATGCAATATGGTTGTGTAATTTTGTCATAGAGCTAGCATAGTGAATGACACTAAAAGATCATTCAAGTTATTTTATGATAATAAGTTGGTAGTTATATATTCTAACAATAACAGGAGCCCACTGAGATCAAAGTATATAGACATCAAGTTCCTAATTGTTAAAGAAAAAGTTCAAAATAGACAGTTTTCTATAGAGGACATCAGAACAAACTCCATTAAATGCGGATCCTCTCACTAAGGGATTGTCACCCAAAGTGTTTCATGAGCACACTACTCGTATAGGTGTCATGTCAATTAAAGGTATTCATTTTTAGTGGGTGTTTGTAATTTTAGATGCTTTTTTGATATATATAATTTTTTAGTTATTTCAGTTTATGGATATTATGAGGTTATTTTCTACAAAAATAAAGTTATGGTCTATTTACATTCTTATTTTTGTATAGTTTTATCTTACTAAAGTTTAAGGTGGACTAGTTGGAAGTCGACATGTTAAGATAAAACTGCATAAAATTTTCATGCTACTCATCCATATCATGATCCATATCATTCAATTGTATCGGCATATGTAATCATAGATGGGTTGAGTTACGACAAATATAATGAAGGCCGGTTTGATCCTATGTTGTCATGATTGATGAACTGGATTGATTCTAGATATATTTCAATAATGACAACAAAGTTGAGCTCATACAGTTATTTTTTGAAATACATGATTATAAGGTTACATATATAGTCAAAGTGGGAGATTGTTGAATCATAAATCCAATGTTGAGCTTATATGTAAATAATTATATGTTGTGGATTGTCATATAAGGTTAAACCCATTATAGGTAATCTATTAAGGTTAAGCCCACACCCTATCAGTCAGAGTGTTCTTGTGATTTTTTTGATGATCTTCACATAAGGATAATTTTAACAAAAAACATAAAAAGGTCAAATGTGTGAAACAAGTAGCTCTCTCTCATGAGTCGGTGAGCACTCAAAAAATCAAAAGAGTGGTTTTTTCAATTTCTTCCTATTGGAAGAGATGGGTAAAGAAGGTGAGTTTCTTCATTTGCTTCTTATTTACGGGAGTGGAAGAAGAGTACAAGAGATAGGAGTAGAGAGGAAGAGAAAATGCAATCTATTCTATCATTTAAGGGTTATATCAATAGAAGAATTTTGAGTTGTCATTTTACTCGTACTAGAATTAAAATTTATCAGTTGGTTGTTACTGACATTTTATATA
>JAYJMB010001054.1:0-17199 GCA_036873735.1 Pouteria campechiana
AGATTTTGAAGTTCACTATAAAGAGAGTTAATTTGAAACATTCAAATAACCATTGCAAGCATTTTTTGAGTATTAATCTTCAATTTCACAAAGTAACTCAATTGTTCAAGCCTTCAAGCATTTGATCTTCAAAGCTCAACATTAAAGGCTCTCACCAAGAACTCAAGGAAGATCCTACTATAATTAAAATGAGCTTTCAATCATCATTAAAGCTTCCCCTGTGCTCACAAAAAATACTACAAAAAAGTATAATTGTATTTTCTCTTATTTCTATTTATTTATTGTCTTGAGTTGGTGTTGGAAACCAAATTCAAGAAGAACAAGAGTAATTATTGGAGTGTATTTCAAAATCAACTTTTTAACTTGTATTACAGTCACTAGAGTTGGAATTTAGAGGTCCAGTAGCACTAAGTTGTAGTCTCTATTGAGATAGTGAAGTCCAAAACACAAAAGAGAGTGCTTAGAAGAGTAGAGTAGAAAAGTTATCTTTAACAACTATACATTATATTTACTATGTGTGATTGCTTACATTACTTGTTTCTTTGAACTGCAAATACCTTTAGTGAGGGTTTTTAAATTTACAAGGGGTTCTCGCAAAAAATTTATAAACCCAATTTACTCATCCCTTCTTAGGTTAAGCTTAGCCAAAGGAACCAACACTTTTATTCATATTTCAAGGTTTCTGCCTAAACTGCATTAGGTTAATAGTTTTAAATCATTAAATGCAGCAATGTTTGTTTATCAACTTCAGTTACTTGTTAGTTATCATCCATTACCTATAAGCTCTTGACTACATCAAACAAGCCCAAACTAATATATAACATTTCAATTTCGCACAATGACATTATCTATTTTTTATTATGCCATTTTGTGAGATGGGTTGAACAAAAAAGTATGAACTACTAGCAATGAAAAAAATATAACTTAAGTTTATTCTATGGTTTTTTATTTATAACAAATTAATTATTAACATGTTATATTTTTAAAAATATTATTTAGTAACATTAATAAAAATATAGTGGTTATAGTTTGCACATAATCATTAATTAACTGGAAGAGAAAAATAATGGAGTAGGAGAAAGAAATGCCGTTGCAAAATATTATAATTTTTTAAAAAGTCAAAATAAAATGTAACATTATTTCAATATTGAGCTTTAATGTGATATTTGCCAATCACACACTTGCGTACTAAGATATTCTAATCTCATAATACTTTTTGTATATTGGTATGATATTTAGTGTGACCAAATATACCGACAAGGAAATAACCATTCAAAATATTATAATAATAATAATGAATTAAGCTAGTGTTGAAGATTATTAGAGGGCACAATAACATGCAGAACTATCAAAAACATTTAAATGCCTATAGAAAATAATACCTTTCTTTTTTAATTGGTAAATATTTTATCGCCCAAGCCAGCCGCTAAAACTTGCAAAGATATTAAACCCACGGCAAAGGGGAAAAAGTGTGAATAAAATAGTGTCGTGAGATAGACTTATTAAAATAGAAATTTTAGTGCTACGATATTTACATTTGCAGTTTTATATTAGTTGGATACTTGGTTCACGACATCTGATTATTATCTTCGTAGCATCATGCGAAAAACTCTCATGGCTTTTTGCAACTTGAAAATGGTAAGCAGGGGCTTATGGCTCATGCTTATGCCATTTATACATTGAGATGGTTATTTGAGGTTCTTCCTATGGCTTATTCATCTATCAACTGGATACCATCACAGATAGCCTGGATTTCACATTTTAGAGAGACCCTTTTGACTTCGATTCAACTATGTGGGCTATCCCTATGGATTGACCCTATTGATATCATGAGCTATTGATCCAATTTCGAACCGATTTTTATTGTATGATGAAGTGTGTTAAGGGCGCAAACCAAGTTAGGGCTGGCTTTTGAAAAATTGAATTAGCAAGTTTGGATTCATCTCGATGGAATTCAAGTGAAAAAAAAACAAAATGACTTCAAACTTCAACTTAGAAAAAAAAAAAAGAACTAAATCGTCGGAATTGCAATTTAAAACTCAACATTATTTAGGTCATTTTAAAGTCCCTCCTAGTGGAGTAGGAAGAGAAGAAAAGGAAGACAAACATGGAATGGGCCCATGGAGAGGAGGCCAAATTGAGTTGTAGGCTTCAAGCCAACCAAAATTTTACTTCAGTAAGAGAAATGACATACCTTGATAATCCAAAAATGGTGGTATTTGTGCAGTATCACAGTTTCCTTCCCATGAGATGTTTCTCTCGGCCTCCCCAAAGACCCCCAAAAATGAACGCAACACTAGAGAAGCAGCTGTTTGACTTCATTTACTGGAAGTCTTTGAGGGAGGTGAAGAGAAAACATCTCAATCACATCAGCCGCTCAGCTATCTCTGCATTAACCAACTAATGGCTCTGCTCTGAATAAACATGACATGTAGGAGACGGATTTATATAAGCCTCAACTCGATGGGCTAGCACGCTAATGGTGATGGAATATCATTCTCTCTGAATTCTTCCATCATCTTTTGTCAACGTTTACTGCCCATTAGGAGTTGAGATAGGGTGTGATTGATGGTTTGGATCGCTGGATGTTGGTGGGGCCCAATTGTTGATTGACATTCTTTTGGGAATAAGTTGGGTGGACATTGGAATAACTCTTTGCCCAATGAAGGGGGTGAGAGGGATTGTCAGTGTAACCCCTAAATGAGAATCCATTCTTTTGATCGGATGCTCCAAATATTTGCTAATGGAACCTATCAAAAATGGACATCCATCCAGTTGGAAAAGTGCCCAATCACAGAGTTTTTAAATTGGAAACCTTGTTGGGGTCATTTCCATGGGTGCCTCCTTTTGTTTTTTCGTTTTTTTTTTTTTTTATCAAGTTATACTCATGTAACTTTGTTCTTTACAAGCATACTCTTCAGGTTTGTTCCCTTTTAGACAAATGCTCCTAATAGTCCGTTTGGTACATTATTAAAAGGTGTTAAAACAAGCGTGAATTGATGAAAATACCCTCAAAACTTATAACCCTAATGAAAATAAAAAAATAAAAAATTATCAGGGTTATAAGTTTTCAAGGATGTTTTTCTTCAATTCACACCAAGACTATAATGTGTAACACTATAATGTGTAAATTCAAGGTATTCGTTAAAGACAAAATAAATCCCATGAGTATGCTAGCCAAGAGCAAAATTATGTAGTGCAATTTCATCAAACCTTGGGCACCCATGAATTACTTCTCCTTTGCGTGGTTTTATCTATTCATTGGATGGGCATCCTAAGTAGAGGGCTGATTAACTAAGAAAGTGGTTGTACATGGGGAAAGTCAAACAATATATCAATGGCTTCTAAAAGTTCCAATCCAGTTATGAATGGAAAGTAATTCATGTAGTACACAGACAATGATATTTTTATATTGATTCAACTTAACTTGATACATATTCCACTCTTTGAATCAATCTCTTTATTGTACTCGGATTCCATTAACATCTATTGATTTTTTCGATTTTACCAATAAACTCTTACAACTGTTTGTTTTCAAAGCTTGCCAACAACTTTTATAATCATCCAACAAGTTTCTCTACTTATTGTAATTAATAATACAACTAGCAAGCTCCTTTCTTGCGATAACAGATAACAGAAAAGGTTCGTATAGAAATGTGCCTTTTACTTAGGCAAAGTATACAAAATTAATTGTAGAAGTGATAAATTCAATATTGTTAACCACAAGTGTTTTGGACTTCAGAGAATGATGCAAATGAATATGCTTTGAATACAGTTTGGAATGTAGCGTAGTGGAGTTGAAAGTATTGAAAGAAAACTTTAACTCTCAGTAAATGCTCTTTGATTGCTTGTCTTAACTTCTGGAATGTCTCCATTAACTCCTTTTATATCAGAGTTTAAAATCTATCTATTTTGAAGGACAACGTTCATTTAATGGGAGGGAATGTTCAAAATTTTGACCGTTAAGGTGTTCTCATGACTTCAGAATATCTAAAGTAGATACTTTAACATGTCTAGAAAGATAGAGAATTTCTACAGTGATGCTTCTTTGGAACTTCTGAAATTGTCATTTTTTGACATCGTTACACCTTCAGAACGTCTAAAGTAATAACTTTAGCACTTCTGAAGTATTGAAATTTAAGTTCATGAACAACTTGAAATGGCACATTCAGAATAGTGCTTCAGTACTTCTGAAGTAAGTTCTTAAGAACTTCTAAAGTGACGTTAATTTCCTTGTCAAGCGTCCTTGAACTTTAGCACTTCTAAAATTTGCTCGGGAATATCTAAAGTACCACTTCAGAATGTCTGAGGTTATCTTTCATAATGTTTGAAGTTTTAGGGCTTAGTCAATTTTGAACTTTCCTAGCTTCAGACTTCAAAGACTCGCTGTAAGTTTATTTCATTACACTTGAAGTAAAACTTTAGAACATCTAAAATAACATTAAATCTTCATCGTTGAGGTTTCATGCTTCAAAACATTTAAAGTGCGTTATATATGTGCTTCAGCACTTCTGAAATTGTCTTTTATAACTTCTGAAGCAGTTCTAAAGCTATTTTAATGTTTGAACTTTGGCATCTGACTTGGATTACTTCAGCAACATACATCAATAATTTTGAAGTTACTTTTAAGTTCTTGTTTGATGTCAAACATATCGTTCAACTATAGTTTAGGCTTGGAAGCTTGGATCACATATCTAAAATACTTCGGAAGTCACTTTAAAGCTCTTCTTTGATGTTAGAGATATCCTTCAACTATAACTTGGCCTTGAAAGCTTGGATCACATGTCTAAAATACTTTTGAAGTCACTTTGAAGCTCTTGTTTGATGTTAGAGATATCCTTCAACTATAACTTGGCCTTGAAAGCTTGGATCACATGTCTAAAATACTTTTGAAGTTGTTTCAGACTCTGTCTTGTGTAACTACGACCTTCATATTTTTTCTGAGCTTCTTCACAAACTGATTTTGTTCCTCATGATTTCAAATGTATCCCATGGCATCTGAAATCCTCTTCTAATTTTTTGTAATACACGAACCCTGCCAGGACGCATTCAAATCTTTAGGCAGTGGAAGTAGAGTGGTCCATGAGCTGCTGGGAGCCCGGGAAAGCATAAATTTATGAATGCAGCAGGATGACGAAAGGCAGGGTGACGATGCCTTAATTTGGCCTTGCATTGCCGCACGTTATTCGTCGATTTCCTTTTTCATCTTCTATTCTTTATTCTTTGGAGGATTTGATTTTGTTCCTTGTTGATATATTAGATAATGTTTCACTTTTTAGATGATTCGGGGACTCGCATTGAGCCATGGGCCCTGTTGCTGGTAAAAGGCCACGGTTCACCTAAACCTATTTCATTTGACTAGATCTTAATTATTGGCTGACGAGGGGTTGAAATCAAAGACAGGAACTGTTTAGTACAAGTGAGATAGTTAGCTTAAAATTGCTAAGCTGCATTAATGAAAGTTGGTGCGTGGGCGGGCCATGAAAGATAAGCCAAGAAATTATGACTGACAGGAGAATTGATTTAATTTTGATATCTCCGTCTTGTAAAAATGCAATCAATCGGGTGGGAATTACCTGCTTGAATTTCTTCATTGCATGGTATCCTTATTGCATGCTCAGCTTTAGTTCACCAGTCTCCACCAATATTTCATAAATGAACAAAAGCAATGTAGTTAATGCTTTAATCACTGCATATATGGGCGTAGAAATTGTGTATTTTTGCATTAGTTCTTATTTTAAGATTTAAACTATAGCCATTAAAACTCAAAAATAAACAACAACAACAACAACAACGTTAGTCAACCTTTCAAAAGCTTTGAGGAAGACATAAATCCGGATGGAAGGATAGGGTAACTGTTGAGGTTAGATCATGTTTAAGCCCATACCATTGGTAACTGTTGAGGTTAGATTATGTTTAAGCCCATACCATTGGTAACTGTTGAGGTTAGATCATGTTTAAGCCCACAGCATGATTGCTCTGGGCTTTCCAACTGTTGCCCACCCCGGCCCAAAATTTACTTGGGTCTATGAATCTATAAAAACGGCCATGGAAATCTGCCCTTTAGATGAAAGAAAGGTCCAAATCTAGGGCACATGTGATGGGGTGGGCACTCGTCTCATTTTTTGAAGGCCATCTAATTTAAGGTTCAACCTGAATCCCGGTACCGCATACAGTAAGATGAAATTGCTCACCATCGTATTAACAGTCAAATAATAAGCCCCAAAAATGTACACCATCATCAGTCGATCAGTTGAAATTGATACCCAACTCTCTCTTGAGCAAGCAGACCACCAGGCCATTCACGTGTTTATTCCCTTGATTAGCTTAGGAGGGGAATGAGAAATTGCAGATCAGGAGGGACATATATACATAATAAATAAACCAGGCAATTAGACCTCACGCTTATTCTTAGCACATAGGAACAAGTTATGTTACAACGGGGTCATAGAGATCCACTCATTCCATTAGGAATTAGCTGCCGATATTTAATGCCAATCGCGGATTAATTTGGACACATTGATGATTATGCATACAACAGATCTCCAAAGCGATCTGTTGAGTTTATCCTTCAATTCCAATGAAACACAACAAGCAAACAATAGATTTTTGTTGTTTCTGTCATTAATTGAAGAGATTGAGGCTCTGTTTCCAACCCCAAGTCTTTCTTTCCAACCCAAACAATTGATTATCTAGTGGCCTGTTGTTGACTTGAATAGATCTATGCATCGGTATAGCTGCCTGGAAAGTGATTCTGATTTACTTGGTTCCATGATTGTAATCCATTGCATCAGCCGACTATTTAATCATCGATATGTATCCCATAGTCACTGAAAATTAAAAAAAAAATTCTAATTATCACGTTTCTAATTTTCACGTTTCAATAACAAGTTTCTATGGATTAAAAGTTGCTCAATTTGTATGAATTAATTGACTGAATGCATGGTGCCTGTTATTTGTGAGTCCATCAATGAAGAACAGAAAATGACTCCTTTCCTAGAAAAAGTATCCAAATGGAAAAATAATGGGGATTTAATGATTTGCATTGATTTGAGTAAAGTCGTCCAACAATGGCAGCATTATTGCTTGATCCGGGGCCAAAAGAGCGCACCAAATTGGGAATCACATACTCACATGGGGAATAATTGAAATGAGAAGCTCAACCATTAAAATAATACAAATTGCATGTGCAGTCGAACACTGTTGCATGTAAACCACCCACCCAACCAACTCATGACTTTCCACATGATGTTTAATAAGCTAAGTTCTACTGAAATTTTAACATAGCCTTTTCTATTTTGAACACGCCAAGAAATTCGCCAACTTTAGTACCTTCTATTTAACTAAAATGTTCAAAATCATTTTAATCGTAGGCTTTTGTAGATCATATTATTTGAAAATGTATAAAATTATTATAAAATGCAAAAATCACTTAAATTGATCCACACAAGAATCAGATGTTATAAAATTTCGCAAAATCACTCATCTTCATGAGATGTATGCTTTATAAAATTTGAATATTTCTTTACATGCTTATGAATAAAAAAACAAGGAGATTTTCAGGGGTTCATATTCACTCTTAATCTTAAATGATTTTAATTTTGTGGCCCAATTGGGTATTTTTATCAAGATGATATCTAAGTTTTTAATTAGACGATTAAAAAATATATAATGATGATAAAAAAATATTATTATTAGAGATAGGTAATAATCATGTCAAAGAGAAATGAGGAATCCGTGACTGTCTTGACATGAAATACGATCTTGTTTCGATCCCACCCGCAATCCTCGAATTTGGGCCCATCTATTTCCAATTCGTTCTTTAGCAAGAGACAATTGTCAATCGTCAACATTGCATCCAACTAGGCCCAAGACTGTCTGAATCAATCACTCACGTGGATGGTGTATTATTGTGGAATGAACCGATTACCGACAAGCATATGACAATTAATTTCTACGCTGCTTGCCCGCTGATACACGGGCATGTATATATTATTGTGAATTTGAGGTGGACAACCTAACATTTGGGTGTCGGAAATATTTTCCCATACGTCTCAAAATGCTGGTCGAAACATGTCTTATCAAGCCAATTGGCCACTCTGCACTTGCATGTCTCTCAATATTCAAACATGCACACATGCCAACGTGAAAAGTGTGCATTCAAATTTCAATCTAAGGTTCTCATACCTGTGGAAGAGCAATGTTCCCAGAAATTTTAGCCTGAAAATGAATATATTTCCATGCCCTTTTCATGTGAGCACGTGGGGAAGTGTGTGGACAGGTAAGACCTGCATGTGCACGTGCAATTAGCCTATTTATTGTTGTACCATAAAAGTAATTCAATACATGGATGATATTCTTCATTGGTTGGTTTAAAAAATCAAAGAAAGAAGACCAGTTAAAGTGACAATATCTATAAAAAAGAAAAAGGTGCTTAAAGCCTACCTTATTTTAATATATACATGGGTGTTATTGGCGCCGCTGGGGTCCATATCTTCTATCATTGTATATGCATGCCAATCTTCACTAGTTTCCTATATGATTGGATAAAGGGAAAATAATTTTATTGTTCCGACGGATGCCCGGCTTATCCTGAGATTTTGGTATTGTTAGGGAAATCTAACACATGATAATCAAAGAATAATTAAGATCTTCATCCAAATTAGTCACGTCATATCCCGCCTCTTATAAAAATACTATTGCAAATGCAACTCCTTTAAAATATTTTATTAATGATTTAAGTATTGGAGTATTCACACCAAGAATACACATATATTCTCTAATGTTTTCTTTGTCTTATAGCACTTATAAGAGTATAAGAGTGTCCTGTAAGATTACTATTTGAAATTATCCAGATTGAGTAATTTAGTGTACGACCCAAACAAGTGTACTGCATTCTATACATAAAGTTATTTGGGCCCATGCTTGTTTTCGGACCATTTATTTCATGAGGCTATTGTATAAACATATGTAGTTTTTTATATAGTGTTTCAGTTTGCTAAAGGTTGAGATGGAAGGAGAAAAACTATAGAAAATTTTATTTTTATCAATGTAAATTTTATAATTTGATGAGCAATAAAGAGGTAAGGAGAATATATTAATTGATTAAAAAGTGTACCAGGGGTTTTTGAATGTAAGTCTCTTTGTTTAATGTTTTATGGCTAAAGTGGATTTGTTTTCTTTTCTTCGTAAATCTTTCTATATAATACTGTATGATTAGAGTGGATTTTTCTCTGTTATAATTTATTTATATTGAAGATTTTTTTTTTTCATGTAAATTTTGTACCCTTCTATGATTTACATAATTTTCTTTATATATTTTCATTTGAAACAACTTCCAATAAACACTCAATAGTAATTCAGCAAGTTGTAACAAAATTTTAGTAGTGATCTGAGGAGGGTTTGTTTGATTGATCAGATAACAACTAAGGAAAGCAAAATTATTTTTCTTTCTCAACAAATCAATCCGACTTAGTGATGATGGATAAAGTCAATGTCGTTTTCATCACGTACACTCACTTTGAAGCCTTTTATTTTTAATTCCTTTAACTATGCTTGAGAAAAGGGAAATCGAGAGGGAAATTAATAATACCTTTTTCTCTCACCTTGATCTGAAATCATTTTCTAGACGGCAATCTGCTATAGACATAAATTGAATGAGAAAATATCTGTCCACACATCATCTGCTGGGGTTTTTAAGAAGGATTTTCTTAAAAAGATCAAAAGAAAAGAGAAGTTATTTTGGCCTAACATTTTACTAAGCTTGAGGGTAGTTCCACATATTGGATTTTAGAGTACATTTTCACATGTTTTGAGGTCTATAATTGGATATTTGGACGTTTTTCTCATAGAAATGGTCACAAAGGGACAAATCCAACAACATTTCAAATGATTAGACATTGAATGAGATTTTGATATAATGAAAGGAAAATTAAAAAGGATGGGTCCCTATTTAAAGTAGAAGAAGTTCAACAATCCATTCCTACATACGTCGATGGCTCACCAAACCCGGAATACAACTATATCCTGGTATATGACATTCAAAACTAGCATTATCTGATGAATGAGCCGGACACGTGATAGGGACTGGGCGTATTTTTTATTGTTGCTTTGAAATGGACAAGAAATGGGTGAAGTTAAATCAAATGAAATGATTGCTCAAACAAATTATTTAAACGTGGGTGGGTTTTGACCTTTTGATAGTGCTGCCTTGCTATGGTATATTGGCGTCTTCAGATGGAAGATTTACTGTACAGCATTGCCACCCTAGCTAGTTAGTTGATGATGATGACGATAATTAAAAATAAAAAAATTCTAGCTGCATTATTTGGAAAGTATTAAACGTGTATTTGGATGTAGATATTATTTTATTTGATGAAATATCTATTTACCTAGTCAATGCTATTTTTTTTCAAACATAAATTTATCTTTTTCATTCTTAGAAAAAATTCTTATCCTTTGATTTTATCAGAAGTTGAAGAAGAGCGGCAATATTCCAGCCTGGAGACCTCAGAAGTGACATATCCGCTGTACGAGGAGCAATAATTCAGCTTTAAAGCTGCACAAGGGAAACCATTAATAGCTTTGATAAGAAAAAGATGAAGAAGGATAATATTTATGCAGAAAACAAACTTAATGTTTTTGAAGGGTAAAAACCGTGAATAAGACTTTTAAATATTATATTTTACTATTACAAAAAGAGTTATTCGAATAAGATATATCAGTGAACTATAACGAATAAAAAGGGAGAAAATTGACCATTTAATAGTCAATTCATCACGTGGCCAATCTGAATGTGGATAATTTTTTATTTTTCATTTAGGCCATATTTCAAATTATATGATATTTATTTATCTCTATTTATCCAATTAATTTAATTTTCTTCTTATTATTAACTATATTTTTAATCATTTCATTTACTTTCATTGTTTCTTCAATTATTACTTTTTATTATCTTTTTCTTGATTCATAAATAAATTTTATTTACTTAAAATATATTTAATAAATTAGATGATATATATAATACCATGTGAATTAAGTAAAGTCCTAGAACAATTTAATAATTATTAGAAAACTGTAACACAAAATAAGCTCTATAGATGGCAGATTAACTTCAATAGGAGACCCATTTGAACTACGACATGCTCTATCTAAAGCTAGTACTGCTCCAAGAGGGACTCTAAATAGAATTAAAGAATGTATAATTCTCAAGAATACCTCTTTAGTCAATAAACCTCACTGTCTTGGCAAACGATATCGCTTTTCTAAAATACCGACTCAAGCTTAATTATAAAAACATAGGTATGCACATCCTATAAATTTAAGCTCTCAATTGTTTATACATATTCTCATAGTTTTAACATTGACTTGAGCGTCAAAGTATTCATACCAAAACCACCATCAGTGTCCTCTAACATTTTCTCTATCTTATAAGATTTTCAATCAGGATTCTCTTAAAGCAATTTGGGTGACAGCCCAAATATTGACATTGTTTGTGGGAATGTCTAGAATACAAAAGCTATCAAGGAGGAAAGGTAAATCTAATATCTTGACTATATTAGACAACTTTAGTTATCTAGGTGTTATCAAATTCTTATTTATTTTAAATGGGTAGGGTTGCATACACTATAATCAATTTTATTTTATCATAACCATTTCATTCATATATTATTTTACCACCAATCATATGATAATACCTAACCCACACGCGCACTTGGATGGTCTAGGTTGACCATGTAGCCAATATGCATGTCAAGAATCATCAACATGCACTCAGAGCCATGGGTACATTAGGCATTAAAAAAAATCCCTAATCATCTAGAATCAAGGAAACAAGCCATAAGCCATGTTAGCTTTTTCATTATGACTCAAAAGTCTAGATTTTGACAATTTAAATTAAAGATTGGAAAGTCACAATTTTCAAAATAAAAACATCATCTGCTACAAGCATGCTAAATTGATTTTTAGGAAACTCTAAGAGAGAGTAATTGACTTTTGCATTGTGTGAACTACTAAATTACAAAATAAATAGATTTTCACCACTTTGAATGGATGTAAGTCCAATCTTTATTATCATATTATCAATAGCTTTTAATAAGGTTGTTCAAGCATAAAAAATCAATTATTTTCTCATGATTGATAAATTATAATTAGGAGGAATAAATGCATGAAAAGTGATTGGTAAAAGTGGATGGGTTAAAAAGTATTCATCCTATTAGGTAGGAGTCTTATGGGCCTCATCAAATCATCAATATTGATTATTCACAATTGGCACATAAGTCTCGTTTTAGGATAATATTTTTCAACACGCTTATTGATAACTAACAAATTTATGTAAAGTAACTACTTTTAGCAAATCAAATTTGAATAAATATGAATTATTAATATATGGATCTAACCATGTTTGTCCCGTGCTATGGCTTAAACGTGAAGTAAAGCGATTTAAATGCACCACACTAACAATCACACAAGAATTGAGAACACATAACTTATAGTAGTTTGACACTCTCTACCTACTCCACTCTACAAGTCGCAATCCCAGACTTGGGTTCTATTAGCATAAATGCATGGTTTTGATGACAAACAAAACTTTATTAAAGATTATGTACTAATATTTATTGCCAAGCATTTAGCATGCAAAATCAAGTGGTAGGCCTCACGGACAAAAGAGCACTGAGAAGATATTCAAAGGCATTAATCTGAAAAAGACAAATAGCTTGGGTAAGTGCAAAAGCAAAAGACAAAGTACAACTATAGTCAAAACTCAAACAAAAAGGAATCAATCGAGTCACCATTCATCTGTCAAAGTGAAGATTACCACTGACAAATGCAAAGCAATATGCATACAATAGACTTCATTTGTCATAAGTGAGCCATAGTTGAACAACTTACCATGCCAATGATCGTCTGTTAAAAACAAACAAATGTGGAGTAATGGAGTTCATCTGCGCCTCTACAATTTGTATGTTACTTACAATAGACAATCCAACAGATGAATTGCTAAAAGGATAATTCATTTGTGTATCTACAATTCGTCTATTACTTACAACAGACAATCCAATAGATGAACTACTGAAAGGATAATTCATCTGCACCTCTACAATTCATCTATTAATTACAATAGACAATCCAACAGATGAATTGCTGGAAAGATAATTCGTCTGCACTTCTACAATTCATTTGTTACTTATAATAAACAATCAAACAGATGAAGTACTGGAAAGATGACTCGTCAATGCCTCTACGATTCATCTATTATTTGTAATGGACAATCCAACAAACAAAGTGCTGGAAAGACAATTCATCTATGATAACTAGATTTGTCTGCTACTTACCATGGACAAACTAGAAGATGAAGAAATTTTATTTGATAGATGGTTGGATAGATTCTTTGTCTGTCATAAGTGAAGACGAGCAATGAACAAATTGAATCATTCGTCTTTGTCTAGCATTAATGAGACATTTTTGCATATTAATGAAAGAATCATCCATTGCAGCAACTCTTCGATCGATACTTATTAACAATCAAAAAATTATCTTCTCCAAAGTTAGTATTGCAAGCATTCCAGCAAATGAGGATTAAGCAAAAAATAGAGAATTCAAATGTGTTAATCAGAATAGTCTTCTGTCATTAATAGAATTCACCTACCATCAATGGCTGGGATTCAAAGTGGTTATAAATGCAGCATCGTCAAATCAAGAAGATAAGCAAAATAATCAATAAAAATATTCAATCCCTTCTTAAGAGTATTTACTATACTAAGCCAAAACCTTCTATATCTTACAAGAGTCATGAGCATTACATTCAAACCTTCCTCAACTTTCTTTTAAGGCTCCCAACTACCTTTCAGGAAAATCATTTACCTCCACATTTAATCTTCAGAAATATTTCTTTATGCTTATTGAGAAGTATTTGTTTAAGTGTTTTAACTTTCGATATTCATTCATAGAAATTCCCATGAGCTAGTGGTTGAGAATAGATTCAAAAATAGCTATGATTATCTAAGTGTAGATAAGAGCTATTTATTTACACCTCTTAGAGTTGGAATCTAGAAGAGTACCGAGAGCATTATGATTATGCTCCCTAGACCTGGAATTTAGAAGAGTGCTGGGAGCACTATGTTCATGCCCCCTAGAGCTGGAATCTAGAATAATGCTTGGACAACTACAGTTACACCCCCTAGAGCTAGAATTTAGAAGAGCGTAAGGTGCACTGATTGTATTTTTGTTATTAGAGATAGTGGAACCCAAGACACTAAGAGAAGAGTATTCTTGGAAGAGTGGAGTAAAGTATTATCTCGAACTACTATAAAAAATTTAGGTATCTTATTTATTTGTGCATTGATTGAGTGATTAGATTGATTGCTAAAGAGATGTTTGATCCTAAAGGGGTTTAGCAAAATTTTAAGTGCCCAATTTACCCCTCTCCTTTTAGGTATTTGCCTAAGCTTTGAAACTAACAAGTAGTATCAGAGCAGACTACATAAACATTTGTAGTGATCCAATAGCAAACCCATCATCCTTGTCTCAAATATTCGCTGAGGGACAATCATCTACCCTACCACCCTTATTTGATGGAACTAATTTCTCTTATTGTAAGTTGATGATAAAGTTATTCATTATAGCCAATGATATGGAATTTTAGAAGGCCATTAAAATAAGAATTACTCTTCCCACTACTGAAATAGGTACATTGACTAAAGAGAAGGCCACCTTAGTCCAAAATAATGCAAAGGCTATGAACTATTTGTTCCATTGACTATATTCATCTAAGTTTGATAGAGTACCCTCTTGCACTACTGCAAAAGATATTTGGGATAAATTAGTATCTATATATGAAGGACCCTCATTGGTCAAAGCCACTAAAAGGACTATATTAATAGAAAAACTAGAAAACTTTAAGATGAAAGAAAGGGAGAGCATATCAGATATTTACGCTCATTTTTCAAAAATTACTAATGCTTTGAAAGGTTTGGAAAAAGAATCACAAATTCTGAACAGGAAATGAAGATACTGAGGGCACTACCAAAATACTAGAATTAGAAGATCACAACAATAAAAGAAGCAAAGGATCTGAACACTCTTCTGGTGGGTGATCTCATTAGTTCATTGATGTCAAACAAGCTGATCAAAAGTAAGAGAGAGGAGCCAATGAAGCAAAAGAAAAGTATTACTCTCAAGGTGACCAAGGAGAGCAGTAGTGACACTGCATCACAATCTGAAGATGATATGACCATGTTAGTAAGAAACTTTAGAAGATTTGCAAGAAGCAGCAGAGGTAGCACGTCAAGGAGACAACTTAGACAATAGAAGAAAATAGCTGAAAGAAAGAGGGATATCCCCACATGTTATAGATGTGGAGGGATCGGATACATGTCTCCTGAGTGTCCCATAAAAAAAAAGTAAATTTGAATGAGAAGAATAAAAGAAAAGAAAAGAAATATTTTAAGAAGTCATTAAAGAACCAAGCCCAAAGAATATACATGAATGATGAATACTCATCAGGGATAAATTCAAGTGAGAAAGGTGAAAATAAAGTTAAACACCTTGCAAGAATATGCTACATGGCCCCACATGGAGAATGAATCAGCAAATCAAATATCCATCAAAGAGCAATGAACAACAGAGTTGGAGACGGAGGTAAACTCTTATTACTCTTATATTTCTGACTGTTTAAGTTTGAATAGTAGTTATGTCAAATGCAAAAAGTTTGATGAGTTACAACAATCATACAACTCTCTCTTCAGTGAGTTTGAATCACTTGGCCAGAAATTTATTCAAAACAAAAGATATTTTGATGCAACCGTCAAAGTAAATTCTATTATGGTAGAAAGAAATCTATCTCTATAAAAAGAGGTTGAAAATATGAAGAAGGAGATAGAGATATTAAATGGTATGTTGAGAAAATTCTCAAATCTAGAAGAATTTGTCACTAAGTTCATGAGAATAATTAGTCAAACTTGTAAAAAGGGACTTGGTTATGAACAATCAGATGATAAAAATTCACAGAATTTTGTTGGATGCTCTAAGGGAGTGAACCTCACAGAAAAAAGAGAAATTTGTTCAAATATTAGAAGGTTCATAGGATATCCGTAGGTAAAAAAATCAATGGAATATAATCACCAAGCCAAACTTCAAACACTTGCTATTTCTATAATAAATATGGACATGGGCACAAAGTGTATGATTGTTATACTAAAAAGATGCAAGAAAAAGATGTGAAAATGAGATGAAAACCTAAAGGATTATGCACAATCTTCTAGCACACACAATTCTACCAACACCATTAGACCCAATACTTGGGTACCAAAGAGGTAAGAAGTATATTTGCTTTGAATACAAGTAAGTTTGAAAGCTACATCTGGCAATTCCTAGTTCATTGATAGTGTTGCTCAAAACATATGACAGAGAACAAGAAGTTGTTCAAAGAATTAAAGCCAATAAATGGAGGAACAGTTGCATTCGATAATAATGACAAAGGCCTCATCAAAGAGATATGTAAAATTTATAGTTTATTCAATGCATGAATAGAATATGTATTATATGTAGAATGACTCAAGCACAATCTACTAAGTATTAATCAATTATGTGACAAGGGTTATAAGATTGTGTTTGAACCATTTGCATGTAATATATTCAATATAGACAATGATCTATTGTTTAATGTAAAGAGGTATGGAAATATTTAACTGGTATAACTAGATGATATTGTTGGAAAATGCTTAATCATGATCAAAGATGATCCACAGGTATGGCATAAAAGGATGGGACATATCAACATATTAAATATAATATTCTTATGGAAAAAAGGATCTCGTGATTGGTTTACCTAAACTGAATTATGACAAAAATCAAATATGCAAATCTTGTCAATTATCGAAATAGACCAAAAGTGTCCTTCCATCTTAGAAATTTGGTATCTACATCTAGACTTCTAGAATTATTATATATGGATCTCTTTTGGATCATTAGATGTTGTCACCCTTGGAGGAAAAAGATATGTATATGTCATCATGGATGACTACTCTAGATTCATATGGGTGATTGTAAGGCCCTGGAAATTTCAAAAATGTAAATGTTCACTCTTGTAAAGTTTTAGAAACTTTTACAATGTAGCATACTATACAATTTAATTTTTGAGGAAGTTTATTATCAAAAAATTATATAAATGGATGAAATATCTATATTAATGTGAGGAGG